>JAFBJY010000051.1:0-37500 GCA_016801885.1 Toxotes chatareus | reverse complement strand
GTAAAATAGTGTTTCCATGCTGGAAACAGTCTTATTTTGACGCCAGCAACATATTTAAGACACACCGTTCATTTCAGCACTAACTGACTGAAACTTGCCGTTTTAAGCGTTTCCAGCCATTCTCTGTGTGTCTGGGACACAGCGTGTGCCCTGAAAATGCCACACAGTACAAATCACAGAAACATACTTGAAAACTCTGCGAAATGCTTCTTCTAATGTAAAATAGTGTTTCCATGCTGGAAAAAGTCTTATTTTGACGCCAGCAGCACATTTGATACAAACCTGTCATTTAAGCTCAAACGGTAAAATTTCACCGTTCCTGGCCATATGAGACTGTTTTTCACAACGTTTGCCCTGAAAGTGCCAGGTACTGCAGATGAAAGAAACACACGGGAAAACTCTGCAAAATGCTTCTTCTAATGTAAAATAGTGTTTCCATGCTGGAAACAGTCTTATTTTGACGCCAGCAGCACATTTGATACAAAGCTGTCATTTCAGCTCAAACGGTAAAATTTCACCGTTCCTGGCCATATGAGACTGTTTTTCACAACGTTTGCCCTGAAAGTGCCAGGTACTGCAGATGAAAGAAACACACGGAAAACTCTGCAAAATGCTTCTTCTAATGTAAAATAGTGTTTCCATGCTGGAAACAGTCTTATTTTGACGCCAGCAACATATTTTAGAAACACCGTTCATTTCAGCACTAACTGACTGAAACTTGCCGTTTTAAGCGTTTCCAGCCATTCTCTGTGTGTCTGGGACACAGCGTGTGCCCTGAAAATGCCACACAGTACAAATCACAGAAACATACTTGAAAACTCTGCGAAATGCTTCTTCTAATGTAAAATAGTGTTTCCATGCTGGAAACAGTCTTATTTTGACGCCAGCAGCACATTTGATACAAAGCTGTCATTTCAGCTCAAACGGTAAAATTTCACCGTTCCTGGCCATATGAGACTGTTTTTCACAACGTTTGCCCTGAAAGTGCCAGGTACTGCAGATGAAAGAAACACACGGTAAAACTCTGCAAAATGCTTCTTCTAATGTAAAATAGTGTTTCCATGCTGGAAACAGTCTTATTTTGACGCCAGCAGCACATTTGTTACAAAGCTGTCATTTCAGCTCAAACGGTAAAATTTCACCGTTCCTGGCCATATGAGACTGTTTTTCACAACGTTTGCCCTGAAAGTGCCAGGTACTGCAGATGAAAGAAACACACACGGAAAACTCTGCAAAATGCTTCTTCTAATGTAAAATAGTGTTTCCATGCTGGAAACAGTCTTATTTTGACGCCAGCAACATATTTTAGAAACACCGTTCATTTCAGCATTAACTGACTGAAACTTGCCGTTTTAAGCGTTTCCAGCCATTCTCTGTGTGTCTGGGACACAGCGTGTGCCCTGAAAATGCCACACAGTACAAATCACAGAAACATACTTGAAAACTCTGCGAAATGCTTCTTCTAATGTAAAATAGTGTTTCCATGCTGGAAAAAGTCTTATTTTGACGCCAGCAGCACATTTGATACAAACCTGTCATTTCAGCTCAAACGGTAAAATTTCACCGTTCCTGGCCATATGAGACTGTTTTTCACAACGTTTGCCCTGAAAGTGCCAGGTACTGCAGATGAAAGAAACACACGGGAAAACTCTGCAAAATGCTTCTTCTAATGTAAAATAGTGTTTCCATGCTGGAAACAGTCTTATTTTGACGCCAGCAGCACATTTGATACAAAGCTGTCATTTCAGCTCAAACGGTAAAATTTCACCGTTCCTGGCCATATGAGACTGTTTTTCACAACGTTTGCCCTGAAAGTGCCAGGTACTGCAGATGAAAGAAACACACGGGAAAACTCTGCAAAATGCTTCTTCTAATGTAAAATAGTGTTTCCATGCTGGAAACAGTCTTATTTTGACGCCAGCAACATATTTTAGAAACACCGTTCATTTCAGCATTAACTGACTGAAACTTGCCGCTTTAAGCGTTTCCAGCCATTCTCTGTGTGTCTGGGACACAGCGTGTGCCCTGAAAATGCCACACAGTACAAATCACAGAAACGTATTTTGAAAACTCTGCAAAATGCTTCTTCTAATGTAAAATAGTGTTTCCATGCTGGAAACAGTCTTATTTTGACGCCAGCAACATATTTAAGACACACCGTTCATTTCAGCACTAACTGACTGAAACTTGCCGTTTTAAGCGTTTCCAGCCATTCTCTGTGTGTCTGGGACACAGCGTGTGCCCTGAAAATGCCACACAGTACAAATCACAGAAACATACTTGAAAACTCTGCGAAATGCTTCTTCTAATGTAAAATAGTGTTTCCATGCTGGAAAAAGTCTTATTTTGACGCCAGCAGCACATTTGATACAAACCTGTCATTTAAGCTCAAACGGTAAAATTTCACCGTTCCTGGCCATATGAGACTGTTTTTCACAACGTTTGCCCTGAAAGTGCCAGGTACTGCAGATGAAAGAAACACACGGAAAACTCTGCAAAATGCTTCTTCTAATGTAAAATAGTGTTTCCATGCTGGAAACAGTCTTATTTTGACGCCAGCAGCACATTTGATACAAAGCTGTCATTTCAGCTCAAACGGTAAAATTTCACCGTTCCTGGCCATATGAGACTGTTTTTCACAACGTTTGCCCTGAAAGTGCCAGGTACTGCAGATGAAAGAAACACACGGAAAACTCTGCAAAATGCTTCTTCTAATGTAAAATAGTGTTTCCATGCTGGAAACAGTCTTATTTTGACGCCAGCAACATATTTTAGAAACACCGTTCATTTCAGCACTAACTGACTGAAACTTGCCGTTTTAAGCGTTTCCAGCCATTCTCTGTGTGTCTGGGACACAGCGTGTGCCCTGAAAATGCCACACAGTACAAATCACAGAAACATACTTGAAAACTCTGCGAAATGCTTCTTCTAATGTAAAATAGTGTTTCCATGCTGGAAACAGTCTTATTTTGACGCCAGCAGCACATTTGATACAAAGCTGTCATTTCAGCTCAAACGGTAAAATTTCACCGTTCCTGGCCATATGAGACTGTTTTTCACAACGTTTGCCCTGAAAGTGCCAGGTACTGCAGATGAAAGAAACACACAGGAAAACTCTGCAAAATGCTTCTTCTAATGTAAAATAGTGTTTCCATGCTGGAAACAGTCTTATTTTGACGCCAGCAACATATTTTAGACACACCGTTCATTTCAGCACTAACTGACTGAAACTTGCCGTTTTAAGCGTTTCCAGCCATTGTCTGTGTGTCTGGGACACAGCGTGTGCCCTGAAAATGCCACACAGTACAAATCACAGAAACATACTTGAAAACTCTGCGAAATGCTTCTTCTAATGTAAAATAGTGTTTCCATGCTGGAAACAGTCTTATTTTGACGCCAGCAGCACATTTGATACAAAGCTGTCATTTCAGCTCAAACGGTAAAATTTCACCGTTCCTGGCCATATGAGACTGTTTTTCACAGCGTGTGCCCTGAAAATGCCACACAGTACAAATCACAGAAACATACTTGAAAACTCTGCGAAATGCTTCTTCTAATGTAATTTTGACGCCAGCAGCACATTTGATACAAAGCTGTCATTTCAGCTCAAACGGTAAAATTTCACCGTTCCTGGCCATATGAGACTGTTTTTCACAACGTTTGCCCTGAAAGTGCCAGGTACTGCAGATGAAAGAAACACACGGGAAAACTCTGCAAAATGCTTCTTCTAATGTAAAATAGTGTTTCCATGCTGGAAACAGTCTTATTTTGACGCCAGCAGCACATTTGATACAAAGCTGTCATTTCAGCTCAAACGGTAAAATTTCACCGTTCCTGGCCATATGAGACTGTTTTTCACAGCGTGTGCCCTGAAAATGCCACACAGTACAAATCACAGAAACATACTTGAAAACTCTGCGAAATGCTTCTTCTAATGTAAAATAGTGTTTCCATGCTGGAAACAGTCTTATTTTGACGCCAGCAACATATTTTAGAAACACCGTTCATTTCAGCACTAACTGACTGAAACTTGCCGTTTTAAGCGTTTCCAGCCATTCTCTGTGTGTCTGGGACACAGCGTGTGCCCTGAAAATGCCACACAGTACAAATCACAGAAACATACTTGAAAACTCTGCGAAATGCTTCTTCTAATGTAAAATAGTGTTTCCATGCTGGAAACAGTCTTATTTTGACGCCAGCAGCACATTTGATACAAAGCTGTCATTTCAGCTCAAACGGTAAAATTTCACCGTTCCTGGCCATATGAGACTGTTTTTCACAACGTTTGCCCTGAAAGTGCCAGGTACTGCAGATGAAAGAAACACACGGTAAAACTCTGCAAAATGCTTCTTCTAATGTAAAATAGTGTTTCCATGCTGGAAACAGTCTTATTTTGACGCCAGCAGCACATTTGTTACAAAGCTGTCATTTCAGCTCAAACGGTAAAATTTCACCGTTCCTGGCCATATGAGACTGTTTTTCACAACGTTTGCCCTGAAAGTGCCAGGTACTGCAGATGAAAGAAACACACGGGAAAACTCTGCAAAATGCTTCTTCTAATGTAAAATAGTGTTTCCATGCTGGAAACAGTCTTATTTTGACGCCAGCAACATATTTTAGAAACACCGTTCATTTCAGCATTAACTGACTGAAACTTGCCGTTTTAAGCGTTTCCAGCCATTCTCTGTGTGTCTGGGACACAGCGTGTGCCCTGAAAATGCCACACAGTACAAATCACAGAAACATACTTGAAAACTCTGCGAAATGCTTCTTCTAATGTAAAATAGTGTTTCCATGCTGGAAAAAGTCTTATTTTGACGCCAGCAGCACATTTGATACAAACCTGTCATTTCAGCTCAAACGGTAAAATTTCACCGTTCCTGGCCATATGAGACTGTTTTTCACAACGTTTGCCCTGAAAGTGCCAGGTACTGCAGATGAAAGAAACACACGGGAAAACTCTGCAAAATGCTTCTTCTAATGTAAAATAGTGTTTCCATGCTGGAAACAGTCTTATTTTGACGCCAGCAACATATTTTAGAAACACCGTTCATTTCAGCATTAACTGACTGAAACTTGCCGTTTTAAGCGTTTCCAGCCATTCTCTGTGTGTCTGGGACACAGCGTGTGCCCTGAAAATGCCACACAGTACAAATCACAGAAACGTACTTGAAAACTCTGCAAAATGCTTCTTCTAATGTAAAATAGTGTTTCCATGCTGGAAACAGTCTTATTTTGACGCCAGCAACATATTTAAGACACACCGTTCATTTCAGCACTAACTGACTGAAACTTGCCGTTTTAAGCGTTTCCAGCCATTCTCTGTGTGTCTGGGACACAGCGTGTGCCCTGAAAATGCCACACAGTACAAATCACAGAAACATACTTGAAAACTCTGCGAAATGCTTCTTCTAATGTAAAATAGTGTTTCCATGCTGGAAAAAGTCTTATTTTGACGCCAGCAGCACATTTGATACAAACCTGTCATTTAAGCTCAAACGGTAAAATTTCACCGTTCCTGGCCATATGAGACTGTTTTTCACAACGTTTGCCCTGAAAGTGCCAGGTACTGCAGATGAAAGAAACACACGGGAAAACTCTGCAAAATGCTTCTTCTAATGTAAAATAGTGTTTCCATGCTGGAAACAGTCTTATTTTGACGCCAGCAACATATTTTAGAAACACCGTTCATTTCAGCACTAACTGACTGAAACTTGCCGTTTTAAGCGTTTCCAGCCATTCTCTGTGTGTCTGGGACACAGCGTGCCCTGAAAATGCCACACAGTACAAATCACAGAAACATACTTGAAAACTCTGCGAAATGCTTCTTCTAATGTAAAATAGTGTTTCCATGCTGGAAACAGTCTTATTTTGACGCCAGCAGCACATTTGATACAAAGCTGTCATTTCAGCTCAAACGGTAAAATTTCACCGTTCCTGGCCATATGAGACTGTTTTTCACAACGTTTGCCCTGAAAGTGCCAGGTACTGCAGATGAAAGAAACACACAGGAAAACTCTGCAAAATGCTTCTTCTAATGTAAAATAGTGTTTCCATGCTGAATTGGAAACTCTGCAAATGCTTCTTCTAGAAAAGTGTTTCCATGCGGTCTATTTGCCGGAAGGCTTTTTTCCTTTGAGCTCAAAGGCTTTTAAATGTGTGTTCCGTCAAAAAGACTGTTTTTCACAACGTTTCCCTGAAAGTGCAGGTACTGAGATGACAGAAACACAGGAACTCTGCAAATCTGCTTCTAATGTAAAATAGTGTTTTATGCTGGGAAAAATCTTATTTCTAGGCCATTTGATGCAAAAATTATTTCAGCTCAACCAATTTAGTTCCCCCAAAAGAGACTTTTTCCAAAAATTTTCCCCAAAAATGCCCGGTACTGCAGATGCAAACCCAAAGGGAAAAATCTGCAAAAAAACCCTTTTAAGTAAAATATTTTTCCAACCCCCCCAAGGAAGGTGCGCTTTAAACGGGTTTCAGCGTTGGCTGAAAAGCGGGGTTTCTTTAAAATTTTTTCCTCAAATGCTTTTCCCCGGAAAATATTTTTTATGAAAAGCATTTCCAATTTTAAAAGCTTTGGGTTTTACTGTCATTTTCAGGGTTTTTTTGGGCCCCCCAAAGGGGGAATGGTAAACTCGGAAAAGTCGTTTTGCTGGGAAAAACGGGGTTTTTAAATATTTCTTAAAATAGTGTTTCCAGCTGGAAACACTTTTTCATAGAAGCATTTTCAAGTTTTATTTCATTTACCTTGCATTTAGGCACATTGAAAAACAGTTCTAGGCCAGGAACTGAATTTACCGGAGCAAAGACACTTTTACAAATTGCTCTTCTCAATTAAAATTTTCCAGCTGGAAAAACTATTTTTTACATGAAGAAGCATTTGCAAATTCATTTTGTTTTATTTTAATTTTGGTTCCCGGGCCCCTAAGCTGTTTTCAAAAACGGAAAGGCGAAACGCTTAAACGCAAGCACCGGAAAGGGTGAAATGACCTTTTAAAGTTTAAAAAATGTTCTGCTAAATAAGACTGTTTTGCATGGAAAAACATTTATAAAAGAAAGTGCCAGGTACTGCAGATGACAGAAACACACGGGAAAACTCTGCAAAATGCTTCTTCTAATGTAAAATAGTGTTTCCATGCTGGATAAAGTCTTATTTTGACGCCGGCAGCACATTTGATGCAAACCTGTCATATCAGCTCTAACATTACAGTTTTAGCGCTTCCAGCCCATGTGAGACTGTTTTTCACAACGTCTGCCCTGATAATGCCACATACTGCAGATGACAGAAACACACGGGAAAACTCTGCAAAATGCTTCTTCTAATGTAAAATACTGTTTCCATGCTGGAAAAAGTCTTATTTTGACGCCAGCAACACATTTTATACAAACCTGTCATTTCAGCTCTAACTGACTGAAACTTACCGTTTTAAGCGTTTCCAGCCATTCTGTGCGTCTGGGACACAGCGTTTGCCCTGATAATGCCAGATACTGCAGATGACAGAAACACAGTGGAAAACTCTGCAAAATACTTCTTCTAGTTGTAAAACACTGTTTCCATGCTGGAAAAAGTCTTATTTCTACGCCGGCAGCACATTTGATGCAAATCTGTCATTTCAGCTCAAACGGTAAAATTTGACCGTTCCTGCCAATATGAGACTCCTTTTCACAACGTTTGCCCTGAAAGTGCCAGGTACTGCAGATGACAGAAACACACGGGAAAACTCTGCAAAATGCTTCTTCTAATGTAAAATAGTGTTTCCATGCTGGAAAAAGTCTTATTTTACGCCGGCAGCACATTTGATGCAAACCTGTCATTTCAGCTCTAACCGGTACAATTTTAGCGCTTCCAGCCCATATGAGACTGTTTTTCACAACGTTTGCCCTGTAAGTGCCAGGTACTGCAGATGACAGAAACACACGGGAAAACTCTGCAAAATGCTTCTTCTAATGTAAAATAGTGTTTCCATGCTGGATAAAGTCTTATTTTGACGCCGGCAGCACATTTGATGCAAACCTGTCATTTCAGCTCAAACGGTAAAATTTGACCGTTCCTGCCAAAAGGAGACTGTTTTTCACAACGTTTGCCCTGAAAGTGCCAGGTACTGCAGATGACAGAAACACACGGGAAAACTCTGCAAAATGCTTCTTCTAATGTAAAATAGTGTTTCCATGCTGGAAAAAGTCTTATTTCACGCCGGCAGCACATTTGATGCAAACCTGTCATTTCAGCTCAAACGGTAAAATTTGACCGTTCCTGCCAATACTGAGACTGTTTTTCACAACGTTTGCCCTGAAAGTGCCAGGTACTGCAGATGACAGAAACACACGGAAAACTCTGCAAAATGCTTCTTCTAATGTAAAATAGTGTTTCCATGCTGGATAAAGTCTTATTTTGACGCCGGCAGCACATTTGATGCAAACCTGTCATTTCAGCTCAAACGGTAAAATTTGACCGTTCCTGCAAAAAGGAGACTGTTTTTCACAACGTTTGCCCTGAAAGTGCCAGGTACTGCAGATGACAGAAACACACGGGAAAACTCTGCAAAATGCTTCTTCTAATGTAAAACAGTGTTTCCATGCTGGATAAAGTCTTATTTTGACGCCGGCAGCACATTTGATGCAAACCTGTCATTTCAGCTCAAACGGTAAAATTTGACCGTTCCTGCCAATACGAGACTCCTTTTCAAAACGTTTGCCCTGAAAGTGCCAGGTACTGCAGATGACAGAAAAACACGGGAAAACTCTGCAAAATGCTTCTTCTAATGTAAAATAGTGTTTCCATGCTGGAAAAAGTCTTATTTCTACGCCGGCAGCACATTTGATGCAAACCTGTCATTTCAGCTCTAAGGGTAAAATTTGACCCGTTCCTGCAAAAGGAGACTGTTTTTCACAACGTTTGCCCTGAAAGTGCCAGGTACTGCAGATGACAGAAACACACGGGAAAACTCTGCAAAATACTTCTTCTAATGTAAAATAGTGTTTCCATGCTGGAAAAAGTCTTATTTCTACGCCGGCAGCACATTTGATGCAAACCTGTCATTTCAGCTCTAACCTTACAATTTTAGCGCTTCCAGCCCATATGAGACTGTTTTTCACAACGTTTGCCCTGAAAGTGCCAGGTACTGCAGATGACAGACAGAAACACACGGGAAAACTCTGCAAAATGCTTCTTCTAATGTAAAATAGTGTTTCCATGCTGGAAAAAGTCTTATTTTGACGCCGGCAGCACATTTGATGCAAACCTGTCATTTCAGCTCAAACGGTAAAATTTGACCGTTCCTGCAAAAAGGAGACTGTTTTTCACAACGTTTGCCCTGAAAGTGCCAGGTACTGCAGATGACAGAAACACACGGGAAAACTCTGCAAAATGCTTCTTCTAATGTAAAATAGTGTTTCCATGCTGGAAAAAGTCTTATTTCTACGCCGGCAGCACATTTGATGCAAACCTGTCATTTCAGCTCAAACGGTAAAATTTGACCGTTCCTGCCAATACGAGACTGTTTTTCACAACGTTTGCCCTGAAAGTGCCAGGTACTGCAGATGACAGAAACACACGGGAAAACTCTGCAAAATGCTTCTTCTAATGTAAAATAGTGTTTCCATGCTGGATAAAGTCTTATTTTGACGCCGGCAGCACATTTGATGCAAACCTGTCATTTCAGCTCTAACCTTATAGTTTTAGCGCTTCCAGCCCATATGAGACTGTTTTTCACAACGTTTGCCCTGAAAGTGCCAGGTACTGCAGATGACAGAAACACACGGGAAAACTCTGCAAAATGCTTCTTCTAATGTAAAACAGTGTTTCCATGCTGGATAAAGTCTTATTTTGACGCCGGCAGCACATTTGATGCAAACCTGTCATTTCAGCTCTAAGGGTAAAATTTGACCGTTCCTGCCAATATGAGACTGTTTTTCACAACGTTTGCCCTGAAAGTGCCAGGTACTGCACTGCAGTAAAACAGTGTTTCCATGCTGGATAAAGTCTTATTTTGACGCCGGCAGCACATTTGATGCAAACCTGTCATTTCAGCTCAAACGGTAAAATTTGACCGTTCCTGCCAATACGAGACTCCTTTTCAAAACGTTTGCCCTGAAAGTGCCAGGTACTGCAGATGACAGAAACGCACGGGAAAACTCTGCAAAATGCTTCTTCTAATGTAAAATAGTGTTTCCATGCTGGAAAAAGTCTTATTTCTACGCCGGCAGCACATTTGATGCAAACCTGTCATTTCAGCTCTAAGGGTAAAATTTGACCGTTCCTGCCAATATGAGACTGTTTTTCACAACGTTTGCCCTGAAAGTGCCAGGTACTGCAGATGACAGAAACACACGGAAAACTCTGCAAAATGCTTCTTCTAATGTAAAATAGTGTTTCCATGCTGGATAAAGTCTTATTTTGACGCCGGCAGCACATTTGATGCAAACCTGTCATTTCAGCTCTAACCTTACAGTTTTAGCGCTTTCCAGCCCATATGAGACTGTTTTTCACAACGTTTGCCCTGAAAGTGCCAGGTACTGCAGATGACAGAAACACACGGGAAAACTCTGCAAAATGCTTCTTCTAATGTAAAATAGTGTTTCCATGCTGGAAAAAGTCTTATTTTTCACGCCGGCAGCACATTTGATGCAAACCTGTCATTTCAGCTCAAACGGTAAAATTTGACCGTTCCTGCCAATACGAGACTGTTTTTCACAACGTTTGCCCTGAAAGTGCCAGGTACTGCAGATGACAGAAACACACGGGAAAACTCTGCAAAATGCTTCTTCTAATGTAAAATAGTGTTTCCATGCTGGATAAAGTCTTATTTTGACGCCGGCAGCACATTTGATGCAAACCTGTCATTTCAGCTCTAACCTTACAGTTTTAGCGCTTCCAGCCCATAGGAGACTGTTTTTCACAACGTTTGCCCTGAAAGTGCCAGGTACTGCAGATGACAGAAACACACGGGAAAACTCTGCAAAATGCTTCTTCTAATGTAAAATAGTGTTTCCATGCTGGAAAAAGTCTTATTTCTACGCCGGCAGCACATTTGATGCAAACCTGTCATTTCAGCTCAAACGGTAAAATTTGACCGTTCCTGCAAAAAGGAGACTGTTTTTCACAACGTTTGCCCTGAAAGTGCCAGGTACTGCAGATGACAGAAACACACGGGAAAACTCTGCAAAATGCTTCTTCTAATGTAAAATAGTGTTTCCATGCTGGAAAAAGTCTTATTTCTACGCCGGCAGCACATTTGATGCAAACCTGTCATTTCAGCTCTAACCTTACAATTTTAGCGCTTCCAGCCCATATGAGACTGTTTTTCACAACGTTTGCCCTGAAAGTGCCAGGTACTGCAGATGACAGAAACACACGGGAAAACTCTGCAAAATGCTTCTTCTAATGTAAAATAGTGTTTCCATGCTGGATAAAGTCTTATTTTGACGCCGGCAGCACATTTGATGCAAACCTGTCATTTCAGCTCTAACCTTACAGTTTTAGCGCTTTCCAGCCCATATGAGACTGTTTTTCACAACGTTTGCCCTGAAAGTGCCAGGTACTGCAGATGACAGAAACACACGGGAAAACTCTGCAAAATGCTTCTTCTAATGTAAAATAGTGTTTCCATGCTGGAAAAAGTCTTATTTCTACGCCGGCAGCACATTTGATGCAAACCTGTCATTTCAGCTCAAACGGTAAAATTTGACCGTTCCTGCAAAAAGGAGACTGTTTTTCACAACGTTTGCCCTGAAAGTGCCAGGTACTGCAGATGACAGAAACACACGGGAAAACTCTGCAAAATGCTTCTTCTAATGTAAAATAGTGTTTCCATGCTGGAAAAAGTCTTATTTCTACGCCCGCAGCACATTTGATGCAAACCTGTCATTTCAGCTCAAACGGTAAAATTTGACCGTTCCTGCCAATACGAGACTGTTTTTCACAACGTTTGCCCTGAAAGTGCCAGGTACTGCAGATGACAGAAACACACGGGAAAACTCTGCAAAATGCTTCTTCTAATGTAAAATAGTGTTTCCATGCTGGATAAAGTCTTATTTTGACGCCGGCAGCACATTTGATGCAAACCTATCATTTCAGCTCTAACCTTACAGTTTTAGCGCTTCCAGCCCATAGGAGACTGTTTTTCACAACGTTTGCCCTGAAAGTGCCAGGTACTGCAGATGACAGAAACACACAGGAAAACTCTGCAAAATGCTTCTTCTAATGTAAAATAGTGTTTCCATGCTGGAAAAAGTCTTATTTCTACGCCGGCAGCACATTTGATGCAAATCTGTCATTTCAGCTCAAACGGTAAAATTTGACCGTTCCTGCCAATACGAGACTCCTTTTCACAACGTTTGCCCTGAAAGTGCCAGGTACTGCAGATGACAGAAACACACGGGAAAACTCTGCAAAATGCTTCTTCTAATGTAAAATAGTGTTTCCATGCTGGAAAAAGTCTTATTTCTACGCCGGCAGCACATTTGATGCAAACCTGTCATTTCAGCTCAAACGGTAAAATTTGACCGTTCCTGCAAAAAGGAGACTGTTTTTCACAACGTTTGCCCTGAAAGTGCCAGGTACTGCAGATGACAGAAACACACGGGAAAACTCTGCAAAATGCTTCTTCTAATGTAAAATAGTGTTTCCATGCTGGAAAAAGTCTTATTTCTCGCGCCGCAGCACATTTGATGCAAACCTGTCATTTCAGCTCAAACGGTCAAATTTGACCGTTCCTGCCAATACGAGACTCCTTTTCACAACGTTTGCCCTGAAAGTGCCAGGTACTGCAGATGACAGAAACACACGGGAAAACTCTGCAAAATGCTTCTTCTAATGTAAAATAGTGTTTCCATGCTGGAAAAAGTCTTATTTCTACGCCCGCAGCACATTTGATGCAAACCTGTCATTTCAGCTCAAACGGTAAAATTTGACCGTTCCTGCAAAAAGGAGACTGTTTTTCACAACGTTTGCCCTGAAAGTGCCAGGTACTGCAGATGACAGAAACACACGGGAAAACTCTGCAAAATGCTTCTTCTAATGTAAAATAGTGTTTCCATGCTGGAAAAAGTCTTATTTCTACGCCCGCAGCACATTTGATGCAAACCTGTCATTTCAGCTCTAACCTTACAGTTTTAGCGCTTCCAGCCCATAGGAGACTGTTTTTCACAACGTTTGCCCTGAAAGTGCCAGGTACTGCAGATGACAGAAACACACGGGAAAACTCTGCAAAATGCTTCTTCTAATGTAAAATAGTGTTTCCATGCTGGATAAAGTCTTATTTTGACGCCGGCAGCACATTTGATGCAAACCTGTCATTTCAGCTCTAACCTCACAGTTTTAGCGCTTCCAGCCCATAGGAGACTGTTTTTCACAACGTTTGCCCTGAAAGTGCCAGGTACTGCAGATGACAGAAACACACGGGAAAACTCTGCAAAATGCTTCTTCTAATGTAAAATAGTGTTTCCATGCTGGAAAAAGTCTTATTTCTACGCCGGCAGCACATTTGATGCAAATCTGTCATTTCAGCTCAAACGGTAAAATTTGACCGTTCCTGCAAAAAGGAGACTCCTTTTCACAACGTTTGCCCTGAAAGTGCCAGGTACTGCAGATGACAGAAACACACGGGAAAACTCTGCAAAATGCTTCTTCTAATGTAAAATAGTGTTTCCATGCTGGAAAAAGTCTTATTTCGACGCCGGCAGCACATTTGATGCAAACCTGTCATTTCAGCTCAAACGGTAAAATTTGACCGTTCCTGCCAATACGAGACTCCTTTTCACAACGTTTGCCCTGAAAGTGCCAGGTACTGCAGATGACAGAAACACACGGGAAAACTCTGCAAAATGCTTCTTCTAATGTAAAATAGTGTTTCCATGCTGGAAAAAGTCTTATTTTGACGCCGCAGCACATTTGATGCAAACCTGTCATTTCAGCTCTAACCTTACAGTTTTAGCGCTTCCAGCCCATATGAGACTGTTTTTCACAACGTTTGCCCTGAAAGTGCCAGGTACTGCAGATGACAGAAACACACGGGAAAACTCTGCAAAATGCTTCTTCTAATGTAAAATAGTGTTTCCATGCTGGATAAAGTCTTATTTTGACGCCTTGCAGCACATTTGATGCAAACCTGTCATTTCAGCTCTAACCTTACAGTTTTAGCGCCAGCCCATATGAGACTGTTTTTCACAACGTTTGCCCTGAAAGTGCCAGGTACTGCAGATGACAGAAACACACGGGAAAACTCTGCAAAATGCTTCTTCTAATGTAAAACAGTGTTTCCATGCTGGATAAAGTCTTATTTTGACGCCGGCAGCACATTTGATGCAAACCTGTCATTTCAGCTCTAAGGGTAAAATTTGACCGTTCCTGCCAATATGAGACTGTTTTTCACAACGTTTGCCCTGAAAGTGCCAGGTACTGCAGATGACAGAAACACACGGGAAAACTCTGCAAAATGCTTCTTCTAATGTAAAACAGTGTTTCCATGCTGGAAAAAGTCTTATTTCTACGCCGGCAGCACATTTGATGCAAACCTGTCATTTCAGCTCAAACGGTAAAATTTGACCGTTCCTGCCAATACGAGACTCCTTTTCACAACGTTTGCCCTGAAAGTGCCAGGTACTGCAGACAGGGCAGTTGCTAGGAATTCTGGGCCCCCTGAAAGAATATCGGTGTGGGCCCCTCAGCCCCATTCATTGCCACCTTCAATTTTCTTGTTTTTCAGTGTTCTTGACGGTTCCTGGTGTAATACACTCAATTTGTTTCCTTTTTTTACGACGAACGACTTCACAAGTCAGAGTATCATTATGTAAATTATGTATTATTAGTTGTCTTATTCTCATTTCGCTGATTAGCAACATGTTATTACACCTCTGATTGCAAATACATTTTCTTTTTATGACTTGCATTTTTTTAAATAATTTTCAGATCAATATCATCATAAAGACAGAATGCATTCTATTCCTGCAAATACATTTTCAATTAACCACTCAACAAATAGGTAGTGGGTATTTTATTGTATTTAACAATCAAGCACTGATATGCAAAAAAACAAAGTGTCCTGGATCAAGATAGTCCACAGGTAAATAATACAGTGACATAAATTGAGTTATTAAAAAATGTAGCCTATATTTTGCTATTATATAATTGAAATAGCCAAGGTGTTGATTAATGTCTTAGTTACTGCCAGTGGTACAGCTGTTCACTAATAAACCAAAACAGCCAACCAGTGTCTACATCACTCACTCACCCTCAAAGGCATTATTGGACTGCTGGGAGTGAGCGTCTGCTGTGGGGTCAAACTCAGATGAAGCAGCCACTGCTGATTCTGGAGCAGCAGAGCACAAAGGTTCCATTTGAGCACCCGGAAAAGCGCTATATAAATTTGATGTATTATTATTATTATTATATATATATTGTAAACATTAAATGCTATGTTTCATGGAAAAACTAATGCAGAACTAACCTATTCTTGGACAAAATCTAAATGGGCTTCTTAGTACCATAGCTCTAGGTGGACATCTTCACTTTCTCAGGCAAAAAATATTTTTAAACCATTCAAAAGTCAGTGTAAACTGTCCAAAATTCTTTATAGTCTTTTTTACTTTGTTGTTGTCAGCTATTATGGTGTCTTTTATTTTATATTGCTATGAAAACAAACAACAACAAATCTTTGAACATTTAACTTCTTGGTATTTAGGCAATTCAAATGTCCCACTAATAACACATTTTACAAGACCACATTGAACACATCATGATAACGTAACTGACCTTCGTCAGATGCTCATAATTACTGAGTGGAACTTGAATGCGTCATAATACAATTCAATGCAGCTTCTGAGTGGGCGCATACTGGAGCACTGTCCGACAGTGATATGTGTGAAACACACAGTCACTGACTGTAGCCCCTAAATTAGCAACGTTCAGTTATAGCTACTCTAGGAACCGTTACTCTACAATGAACTGCCGACTTTTTTATTTTTTTAAATGAACTGGTGACTTGTCCAGAGTGTAGCGCGGCCAGATGACAGTTAACGCAGGCTCCAGCCTGCGCCCCGTCAAATGTAATGTTACAGACAGAAATGAATGAACAAGTAGCCTAATGTTTCAGCCGCCCTCTGTAGTTTTACTCTCACCATTCACAGAAAAAAAGTTTTTAATGTCCTGGGCCCCTGCTCTGCTGCTCCTACTCCTGGCCTCCTTCTCAAGTCTTTTTTGGTGTCCGGACTTGTGTTTTTTGGGAGCCAACCTAACCCTGCTGGAGTTCGCTAGCGCTCCGCTCACTTGAGGAAGAACGAACTGCGGTGTGGACCAAACCATTTTTTAAAAAGGGGCCAAGGGGGTTATTGAATTTATTAAAATTAGAATATTGTATGACTTGTGGCTTTGTTTTAAATCGGAGTCATTCGTATGAATATATATTAGTTCAGTGTATGCATAATCATTTTGTCATAGAGGCTACTGGGGGCTGTGTGTGGGCCCTAGCGGGCTGTGGGCCCTTATAATTGTCATCACCTTTCCCCCCTATACGACGGCGCTGGCTGCCATTGTGGAGCTGTTAGCTTTCACTCAAACGTTAATGTCGGCCATACTGTCTGTGGCGTGTGATGTGTCTGTATGATGGTAATGACAAACTGTTTGATAAGCTTCACAAATTAATGACGACGCGCATCTTGAAGGTAATTAATACTGTTTTGGAAATAACCATCCAACAATGCAACCGCATGTCGGTGTTTTAAGAGTATAATTTCCGGCTCAACGGCGCAGACGCAGCTGAAAAGTCAGTTTTGGCTAGCATGCTAACAGTTGAGCTTATAAACTGTAGCCTTGCTGTTTTGAACAGCGGTAAGAAACGTGTATTTTAACAGTGTGTAGTTGGGATAAATTTTAACTTGAACATGTTATTCTGAGACATATGACATTTTCTTCCTTTATGTCAAACCAACATGTTGATGTCAAAGTACAACATGGAGGGAAGAAGAAGTACATTAAACTCGAAGAGGCTTGCTTCTCAGATTTTCTCAGTGCAGGTCAGTCAGATGTTTAGTATTAAATTAATAAAGATGTAAACATTTTGTAACGTGGAGTTGTTATGGTATAGTCCAGCAGAAGTTTCTTATCCCAGAAACTACAACACTGAAAGTCACAGATCAACAGGGAGCAGAGGTGGATGAGGATGTTTCAAAGATCTGTGTTTTTTCATCTACAGTGATGATGGTAGGACATTTAAAAATTCATATTTTGCTGCACTTATATTTTGAGAGATTTGTATCTTGACACAGACAAAAATATCTGATTGTGAGAAGTGGATGATAAGAATTCCAAAGTACAGTATTTAATCAGTTCATATTAAGCTGTATGTGTTGTCTGCATTTCAGACCTCCCATCTACTGAAGCATCTATGAACCTGGCTGATCGTTCCGACCTGACAGAATATGTGACCCTCACTACTTGTGGTAAGCAGAGTTATAGGTAATGGTAATGTTTTGTCTTGAGACAGGTAATATCCAGCCAGGTCTGTGATATAGTTTTAATGTGCTGGCCTTTAGATTTTATTTGCCTTATACTTGTATGTGTGTGATCTTCAGATCTAAGTGTCCTGCAGTAGGGGTGGGCGATATGGCAAAAATATCACATCACGATTTTTTAATGGTAAAATCACGATCACGATTTTATCACAGTTAATTTTTATAGTGCAGTTAATTTAGAACCAAACGATTTTCTTTGTAAAAACTTAGTTATAAAAGCAAAAAAGGTCACCTCTTTCCACCGTTTGCTGCTTCTCTCATATGGCGTGCTTTTATCAAAGGCTTGTGTTATAGCTGGTTGTTTCTGTGTAATGTCTTTAGCCGTTACCACTGGCTGATGTGTGGTCGGCCTCGCTGCTTGGCTCTCAGCAAATAGTTTCGGATGCTGCCTCTTCAGGTGGTTAAAGAGGTTCGTTGTGTTTGCGCTTTGTCGTTTGGAGAAAACCCAAACCAGTTCCATACGCAGTGTTGGGGAGTAACGGAATACATGTAACGGCGTTACGTATTCAGAATACAAATCATGAGTAACTGTATTCCATTACAGTTACAGTTTAAATAGATAGTATTCAGAATACAGTTACATTGTTGAAATCAGTGGATTACGTGACGATACTTCTCTGTTTCACGAGTTTATATTTATTCTCTAAATGAACAAAGGCAACCCGATGCGTTCCCCAGAAGCCCCAGCTCCACAAAAACGTAAACAAACGAGCTATTTGCCTGATCAGTCGGTCAGAATGGAGTCGAACGAGGAGCAGCAGGAGCGAGAGCTTGAGCCGCAGCCGGCAAAACAGAGCCGGGACAGGAATGCGTTGGCCAAGACAGAAACGGCGTTACATGTACTCCGTTACTCCCCAACACTGTCCATACGACTGCAGTGGAGTTCTTTTTGGGGACCAACTCCAAGCTTTCACTTTCGTAGTTGTCCATTGCTACCCGCTACACCTTGACTAAAACAGCGAGGCTAGTAAAAAAAATAAATCAGCACTGCTCATACTTCGCCATGATTGGTTGGTCATGTTCACGTGAAGCGGGCTGTTAGTTGCCCAAGAAAAAAAAAACTTCTCATGCTTCTGTGCTCAAGCATAGAGCTGCAATTAATAGAATGTGCCCTATAGACGATAATACGATCTCTCTCCTCTGGCAGATCGTCAACATCAAGATCGTCTTCACGATCTAATATCGTCATATTGCACACCCCTAGTACAACATATAAGCATAAATACACATTTGTAGCTTGTGGTAACAGAAGCTTTGTGGCTGTACTTTGCTTGGTTTTATTACTGGGATAACCCACTCTGCCTTCTATCCTGATGTCTTACATAGTGTATTTATTGTTGTCCATGTCTAAATATTAAGCTGCAAAATTCAATCATGTTCAGTTGTTTGACAACAGAAACATAAACATGTGTAAGTGGTAACAGTTGGTCTAATGATTGTAGTGATATTTCAGTATTTCAGCAGCTTTAGCAGCAGAAGAAGCAGCAGGATTAGTTCTACTGGCTTCATAACAGAGGTAAAGAGCTTCAGCAGAGTCTAGTGGCAATATTCACTTCTGTTTTTTCATCCATCACTGTGCTCACTTTTTCTCTGAAGTTTCCACAGTCGAACCTGTTCAGCTCGTTGGAGTCTTATCTTCACCTAAACAGGGAGATTCAGCTATTCTGAGCATCTGAACCTCGTAGACGGTCGGTCAGATTATCTATCACACACTCAGAGGAAAGATCCAGTGAAGCTGTTCAATTCTCTCTTGTCTCTCTTCTCAGATACACCATCACACACTAGCCTGATTCAGCATCACATGGATGTGGGGGATGCTCAGTATATTAACCATGTTCCTACTGACTGCTGGTAGGAAAGAGTCAACAGATGGAAGAATAGAGAGACTTCATGTTAGAACATGGGATAGCTGAACCAGTGCTCTGCTGCGTCTGTCCATATCTGATGGTAGATAAGGCTGATGGTCAGATAGATAGATAGATAGACATCAGCTGGCTGCAGTGTCATGTACTAATAACCTCTTCATTTGTTTTTGTTTCAGGTCACATTTCCTGATGCTGCAACTGGTCAGAAACCCTGATGAACCTCATTCCACTGAGCTTCTCTTGATCTTTGATAGATTTTTTGGTGTTAATCAGTCTTTAAAGGAGCTGAGAGGAAGGTCAAGTTACCTTTGGTTATTTGTTTTCATTTCCAGGTACAGAAAGGTACCTGGATCTTGAATCTTGAATAGCTGAGGAATCAAAAGTCAAAGTCAAAGTCAGTTTTATTGTCAAAACCATATGTACAGTTCATTCACAGGATTTGAGATTACAGTGCTCCCTGGGCCCACAGTGTTACACTAGTGTAAGGGAGGGTCCTTGTAAGAGGCCTTCAATAGAAAGGAATAAACAGTAGAGACGAAGGCCTTTTAACCTGTTTAATTATTTCCAGGCATGTACAGACATATCTATATGATCATGGTGCACCCAGTGTACCATAATATAAACGTACTCTTCTCATTAAGTCATTAAGCACTGTCATGACACTGTATCTGTATTTTAACCAGATTGCTCTGCACTGTAAAAAAATGGAGGATAAACACACTATAGCCTCAGTTTATGTGTTTCATTATCAGTAAAGACATAAAAGTCTTTCAGAACAGTGTTTCTGGCTTCAGTCCAACATGATGAACATATGAGTCAAGAAGTCAAAGGTTTGAATCCAACATTATGAGAGATGCAAAAGAAGAACAATCCCGTCTTTCATTCCTATGCCATGTACTGGAGATGCTGTAGGCCTGTTTTGAATTGGCCTCTACTCCTCAATGACTGTGGTTGTGATCTTTATCACAACAAGGTTGGTGGTGATAGCAAGAGATGCTGCTCTTGAGTGACAGAGAGCTGAATGGCAACAGCCAGTAGCATGGTATGAAAGTTAAAGTTCAAATCAGTAGAAATAGATTTTGTCTTTTAGTTTTTAGTTTAGTTTGATCTTTCATGTTTCTTATTTTTCCTCAGGAAACTGACCCTGAAGAAATGGTGCTCAGAGGTGCGTCTGTTGCCATCCTCACTGTCCTTGAAAGGCGATGATGTCTCCACATCACAAAATGTGTGAGATGAGAGAGACATTTGAAGCAGTTCAGACGATCTTGAGATGAGGGAGACATTTGAAGCAATTCAGACGATCTTTTTTGAGCTTGGCTCTCGATGCTCGCAGCCTGTAAGGTCTCTGAAAACAAAGCTTTTGCTCTGAATGATAGTGGGAAAGCCAGACATGGCTTCAGCCTGTGTTTCATCTGTTTGTGTGTTGTTGTGTAATTTGTGGAAGTGTTTATAAGAGCTGTATATCCAGTGTCAACTGAGTAATTCACAGTGGGATTTTCTATCTGCCATCATCAGTATCTAGTTAAAAAGCAGGTTTGGATTTTAATTTGACTTAATGTTGTGAAGTGGTTGAGGCCGTGCAGGATTTAACACTATTTGGTCATAACTGTCAGGAAGCTTTGTTACAGTCAACAATATTGTAATGTGAGAACACACATCTGTTCAGTTAATGTGGTACTTTAGGCAATACTTCAGTGTCTACTTTGCCTGTTAACCCTTGTGTTCACAGCCATGTTAACAATAAATATGCTGCTAACTATAAACATGTATTTATTGGTCACTCTTTAAATAGTTTGACAGCTGTCAGGGCTGGGTAAGTAGTGGAGTGGACACAGATGCAGAGTCAGAGTTTGTGATCACCAAAAACGGTTTAATCAATCCAGGTTCGATGCACGTGAAGTCAGTCAGATAAGGCAGAAGTACAACAAGGGGAAGGCAAACTCGAAGTTCAAAAATCCAGGCAGGGGTCAAACAATCAGATTAACTAGCACAACAAGGAACGCTGGAAAGCTTGGTAGAAACACTAGGTACACACAAGACAATCTGGCGACGAGTGCAGGGAGGACAGGGACTAAATACACCAGGAGGAGGAGAGACAATTACACACAGGTGAAACACATTAAGGGAGGAAGGGTAATCAGGAGGTGGGAGGAGCACACAAGGAGAGGGAAGTCAAGACACCTGGAACGACAGGAAAGGCAGTGAACAAACATTACCAAAATAAAACAGGAAACACCACATTATCAAAATAAAACCGCCCGGCTCACAGAGCGGAACCTGACAACAGCAACATGAATTTTCCTGTTTTATAAAAGTAAATTCTTTTTTCTCACTGAAGCAATAATTGTGTGTTTATTCAATAAGAATATCTGTGTTAGTTGAAGGTAGAAACACATGGCACTGAAGGAAGAATTTTATTGTTAGCCTCATGTGAATATCATAATTAAGTGAAGAAGAAGATCCAAATTGGCAGAACTCTTGTCTAAACTTTAGTAAAGTAAACAATGGTAGTTTCAAGTTGAGAAAATTCGAACATCTCTTCCATTATGTTGCCTTATTAATTTGAGTTTTCTCAACATTTTAGTTTTTACAGTGTACCAAATCCCCTGCTTTGACCTGCTCAGCTTCCCTAATCTCACCTCTACCCTCAAGACTCAGATTCTAGTTCCTACCTCTGCTTCACAAAAACTCTGCGGCTCATGTCCCTTGAGTGACTCTTTGTTTGGATTCATCATTTGTTCTGCTCCAGAGAGTTGTTCCTAGTGTTTCTGCTTCCAGGGTGTGTTTTTTGTCTAGTGGTGTTCCTGTCAGTCATAATGGTCTGCTCATCTACTTGCAAACCTGCTGTTCTGTTATTAAAATATCTTCACTGTACTGTCCTGAAGTCTGGATTTGGGTCCAACCTAACTGAGCCATTACAGATATGTGAATGTGATCCCAGTCAGATTCTGATCATGAAAAGAGAAGTAGTTGTAACTCAAATATGCAGAGTCTAATCTACTCCAAAGTTAATAGGATGTGATGGTCAGTGGACTCAAATTAAACATTAAGATATGACGTACGTATGAGATGAAGTACAGAGACAAGTTCTTTGTCTGATGTACTTAAAAGGTCATTTGTAACCTCAGAGTTATTTTTGATCAAGACTTGTCCTTTAACTCACTCATCAAAGAAACTTCAAGGACTGCTGCCTTTTTTCACCTCCTTAATGTGACAACAATCAGAGACATCCTGTCTATGAATGATGCAGAAACACTGCTCCATGCTTTTGTTACTTCTTGTCTGGACTATTGCAATTCTATTATTATCCATTATTATCTAAAGACTCTCCAGCTGATTCTAAATTTTACAGTGTGAGTACTGACAGGAACAAGGAAAAGAGTGTCAGTGTGGTGTGCTCAGAGTTGTAGTTACTGACAGTGACCACTGGAGGGCAGTGATTATGGTAGTTTCTCTGTGAACAGTCCAGTTCCATCCACATTAATGTGAAGCCTGAATGTTGAAGACATCACTGTTGAAATGGAGAATTTAGTTCCATTGGAGCTCAGCTGATTCAACTGATCAATAATCAATAATAATGAAAACATCAAACAGCAGCAGAGTGTGTGTGTGTGTGTTCACACTGGGAGTCATGAGGAGGTTTCATGTCTTAATAACACTTCAGCATGTGAACTTCAGTCACGACACACACACACACACACACAAAGATATACCTCTCTGGGCGAAGCCGTGCAGTTTACTTTCACTTTGACCAAACTTTGTGGCGCAGATGATTTTCTCCATCTGAGGGTAAATGTCAGCAGTTTAATGATTTACTCATCAACACTCCCTGTGGTTACCTGGGATTTCTGACCTTTGAGTTATTGTGGCGTTGTTTCTGGGTTTTGTCAGTAAAAGTGCACACACACACTCACACAAGAAGCTGAGGAAAAAGAAGCTTGAACTGAAGAATTAAGAGCCTTTCCTACACTGACAGGAGAGAGCTGCAGAGGGATGAAGTTCATGGGAAAAATGAGTAAGTAGAGATTTTGATTGGTTTGTGATTTGTCTTCATTAAAGGGACATGGTTTTCTCTAGTTTGTGGAAAATGTTGACAGTGACGTCAGTAGTTCTTCTGGTTATTTTAGCTGGAGAAACTGGTTTATTACCAGTGTATTACAGTTGGATGGAGTTTGTTTAAATCAGGAGGAGGTTTGAAACAGTCGTCGTCTCAAACTGAAATATCAGCTTGGAAACTTTAGATGACTAAAGATGGCCGTCTGTTTATGAACTTCATGTGAGTGTGTGTGTGAGCAGGAAAAGAAACTAATACAAGTCTAAAAGGCAGATCAGTGAAAATGTTAAAGTCCTGATGAACTTTACAGACGATATTGAACCATGGTGAAATAACAGGATATGGTCTGTAACAGACATGGACTCATGGGCTTCCTTCTCAGAGCAGGAGGAGCAGCTGATATTTCTACAGAAGAAATGATGGAGAGGATGATTCATGTAAAACATTTGTTAAGGTTTTAGTCTGTTGGAGATACAGAATGTTCACTGAATAAAAGCTTTGTTACACTTTTTGATCCAAGCAGATAAAAACATTTTTCAAGTTGACCAACTAAATCACCACAGTAACTGCAACTGTAACTACATTTTCTCTGTCTGAAGGTAAATGTCAGCAGCTTTAATGTTTTATACGTCAGCACCACCTTTTCCGTTTGTATTTTTGTGGGGTTGTTGTGGAGTTGTTGTTAAACCTGAAGTTGCCGTGCCAATCTGGTCCTCCTCCAGCAGGAAGTTTTTGAAAAAAAATTTAATATTATTGTAGAGGCTTTATTGAAATTATCAGTCTTTTATTTTGAAAAGCATGTACAAGTTATTTGGAATCTAATACTTTTGTAATGAAAAGTAACTCAGTACTTTTATTGCAGTGCTGCACTGAAACTCCAGTGTTTCCATTTTCTGCTTCTTTATACTTTTACTTCACAACTTTTCAGAGGGAAATATTTCACTGTTTTACTACATTTATTTCACAGCTACAGTTACTTTTCAGATTAAGATTCGAAATAAAAACCAAATGAGTCTGGTCTGCATGATGAACAGTTTTACTTTTGACAGTTGAAGTATATTTTACTGATTACACTCGTGTACTTTTACTCAAGTGAAATTAGAAAGCAGGATTTTTAGATTGTGTCAGATAAAACCAGTGGATCTCAGTCTGTCTGTGTGTCAGTGAATGGAAATGCTCGTCCCTGGATCCTGTGTGTGCTGCTCTGCACTTCACTGCAGCTTTATGACCCCATCTAGTGGACTGACAGTAGAAGTACAGCAGCTGATGGCAGCTTCCTCTGCCTCACACTGCTGTCTGACTGCATTCAACTGACACTGATATGAAAGAGGAAAGAAGAGCCAATCAGTGGAGGAGCAGCTGATATTTCTACAGGACAAATGATGGAGAGGAGGATTTCAGTTGATGTGCAAATGAATGAGTTGTGTTTTCTCTCCAGATGAAGGTAGAAAGTGTGTGTGAGCTGATGTGGATGTGAATTCAGCATCATGAATCAGTGTGAGGAGGAGAGAGGAGGGAGCCCCTCCCCCTAAAAGCAGTCTGTGTGGGGACCATGAGATCCAGACCAAAAGCTCAGAGGTGAGAAGAGGATCTCTAACTGTCCATGACTCTTCTCCATGTCAGAGCTCAGCACTCACATCACTGCACCATCATTATTCACACTCAAAGCTCTGTGTGTGTTGTGTTGAAGGCCAGAGCAGCAGCACACACCAGACTCTGCTGGACCTGGACCTGAACATGGACCTGAGCCCAGCTGTGTGTCCATGAAGAGGACACACAGCTGGGCTGTCAAAGGGTGGTCTCATTAATTTCAAAGCCTCCCTCAGCTGCAAAGAAGTGAGCTGCAACTGACTACATGTTTTCTTTTTTACTATGAGAACACTGTATGAATAAATTGTTGTCCCTGTCCCCATGTCCCTGATGGTCCTAATCTCTGTGTCCACCAGGATCCATCAGAGACCAGGCTTCCTTGTACCTGAGCCCAGCTGTGTGTCCATGAAGAGTGACAGGTCAAAACGTGACCCCATTCATTTCAAAGGACAGCCTCCCTCTGCTGCAAAGAAGTGAGCTGCAGCTGAGTTTAAAATGTATCAGACAGCTGTCCTGTATAACTGGTCTCCTATGAAAGATGAAGTGATTGTGTTTTGTCTCCAGGCTTCATGAATGACACAGTATATGAACATGATCAGGCTGAAACACAGGCTTTAGTGCAAAGTTGATGTTTCTCTTTTCAAGAAAAGCACTTCTTATGTTCTTATATGTGTCATTCAGATCAGAACTAAAACTCCCTGTAACTCAGCACCTATCCAGTTCCAGTGTTTGTGTTAGTGTCCTGTAGCAGAGGTGAGACTTCTGTCAAACCCAGTGTGAGTCCTTAAAACTCATCATTTAAAAGGTGGACTTGTTGTGATGACTCTAGGTCATGAGGTACAGAATTGATTGCTTGTTTCCTCACATTGAGAATGTCACAGCACAGTAGTGTTTGCTTTAATCAGGACAGTCACCACAGAACATAAAAGCAGCTGTTGTTTGTGTACAAAGCATAAAACGCTCACAGATGCTGCAAACATAATGTGAGCTAATTCTTCATGATTCCTCCACAGAGTGGACCAGGAGAGCTCAGAGGTTCCCAGTGCTCAGTCTGCCCAGCAGCATCAAACACACCTGGACTCCATATTTATGGTCTGTACATGGACAACAACTACTTTGACATCTGTTGTGTTGACAATAATCTCCATGCTGCACTTTTTAGAGCAGTGGATTGTCAGTGTGTCCAACATGGATCTGATGTTTGGCTCCATGGTTTTAATTTGATTGTGTCATTCATATAGTTTTCTGTTCCAGCTGCTGGAGGAGAACATTGTCACTTTTGTGAAGAAGGAGCTGAAGAAGATCCAGAAGGTTGTGAGTCCAGGCTGAAGACAAAGCCAGCCAGGACATACACTTCTCATTTCCATTCACGTTCAGAGAGCTGAATGTGCTGAAAGAGAAAAGTTCAGCTTGGTGGAACTTGTTCATCAGTTCTTTACTGAAACCAAAGAAGCAGGACTCTGCAGGTTTGAAGAGGTCCAGAGGTTCTGTTCATCTTTGACGGTCTGGATGAGTGTCGACTTCCTCTGGACTTCCACAGCACTGAGATCCTGACTGATGTTACAGAGTCCACCTCAGTGGATGTGCTGCTGACAAACCTCATCAGGGGGAAACTGCTTCCCTCTGCTCACCTCTGGATAACCACACGACCTGCAGCAGCCAATCAGATCCCTCCTGAGTGTGTTGACATGGTGACAGAGGTCAGAGGGTTCACTGACCCACAGAAGGAGGAGTACTTCAGGAAGAGGTTCAGAGATGAGGAGCAGGTCAGAAGGATCATCTCCCACATCAAGACTTCACGGAGCCTCCACATCATGTGCCACATCCCGGTCTTCTGCTGGATCACTGCTACAGTTCTGGAGGATGTGTTGAAAACCAGAGAGGGAGGAGGGCTGCCCAAGACCCTGACTGAGATGTACATCCACTTCCTGGTGGTTCAGTCCAAACTGAAGAACGTTAAGTACGATGGAGGAGCTGAGACAGATCCACACTGGAGTCCAGAGACCAGGAAGATGATTGCGTCTCTGGGAAAACTGGCTTTTGAGCAGCTGCAGAAAGGAAACCTGATCTTCTATGAATCAGACCTGACAGAGTGTGGCATCGATATCAGAGCAGCCTCAGTGTACTCAGGAGTGTTCACACAGGTCTTAAAGAAGAGAGAGGACTGTACCAGGACAAGGTGTTCTGCTTCGTCCATCTGAGTCTTCAGGAGTTTCTGGCTGCTCTTCATGTCCATCTGACCTTCATCAACTCTGGAGTCAATTTGCTGTCAGAAGAACAATCAACTTCCAACTGGTCTAAACTGTTCAGAGACAAACCTGATCCAGCGCAGCTCTACCAGAGGGCTGTGGACAAGGCCTTACAGAGTCCAAATGGACACCTGGACTTGTTCCTCCGCTTCCTCCAGGGTCTTTTACTGCAGACCAATCAGTCTCTCCTACGAAGTCTGCTGACAGAGACAGGAAGTGGCTCACAGACCAATCAGGAAACAGTCCAGTACATCAAGAAGAAGACTGAAGAGACTCCCTCTGCAGAGCAAAGCATCAACCTGTTCCACTGTCTGAATGAACTGAATGATCGTTCTCTAGTGGAGCAGATCCAACAGTCCCTGAGTTCAGGACATCTCTCCACAGATGAACTGTCTCCTGCTCAATGGTCAGCTCTGGTCTTCATCTTACTGTCATCAGAAAAAGACCTGGACGTGTTTGACCTGAAGAAATACTCTGCTTCAGAGGAGGCTCTTCTGAAGCTGCTGCCGGTTGTCAAAGCCTCTAACAAAGCTCTGTAAGTGTATGGATAGTTGGATTTATTCATCATTGTATAAAGACTCTGCTATTTTATTCAGCAGGAGGAAAATAAATTCCTCTCTTCTTTAATTCCTTATCATCATCTCTGAGCTCTGAGCTTCAGCACATTGAATCTGAATTAAAATAATGGATCCTACACTGCAACAACTTATCTTACTAATCTTACTAAGATGAAATATTTGAAATCAGCACAAAATATACTTTGCATTTGACTTGCTTTAAGTGTGTTGTTTCTTAATTATCTTAATAAGATATTATAACTTGTTATTGAGATTTTCTCACTATTTTTTTTGTAAATTAATGTTTAAAATGAGAAAGGGTTTAGATTAACACAGACAAGTGTAAAACTACTTTGTCAAAGTTAAAATGTCTTTTTTCAAGTATTTTATCCTTTTCATCTCAATATATTAAAAACACAAATGTAATTCATTTTTTATTGTCATTCTAGCAACACAGCACAGCAATTATGTTTGCCCAGTGATGAAATACATTACAGAGTAATAACAGCACTTAAAGTCACAACTATTTCTATTGAGCAAACTTTCTGTTCAGTCTGTCTGTGCTTTACCAAATTAAAGTGGGTAAGATAAGTGATACATCTCCTTTGAAAAAAAAAAAAAGGTTGCAAATCCATTTATCATGACCACAAGCAGAAACTCTTTACACATTTCTTTTACTAAACCATTAAAAAAAATTTGCCCAATATTATTAATGTACGATTCAGCTGGTTAACTGTATTTGGGTAAAAAAAACAAACATCAATGTAAAAAATCTGGAATACAAACAGCTAACATTTTCACCTACTGTAGTATCCATTATTATATTTTAAAGTGAATGTGCTGAGAGCCTGAAGAACAAAACATGTCTACAAATACTTATGGCCTTGACTGTACATGTCTGTTTATTACTGATTGTGTTATATTTAACTGTCATGTCTCCAACTTGTTGAGAATAAAACAGAAAGGATTTGAATCAGAGCCAATGAAAGATGATCATCAATGTCCTCATCAACTCCTCATTGGTTAGCAGGTGGATAAAGAGCTGATATTTCTGCTTCACTCAACAAATCTGTGTTTGATGTTTGGCCCAGTTTGCAAATGCAGGTCTGTTAGTTTTCTGTGAGCTGCAGAGCAAACTGAGAGTTTTGTTCCTTTGATTGTCCTTTCAACAAAAATGTTATTTGACTTTTTCTTCATTGTTTCCTCTTCAGACTGAGCAGCTGTAACCTCTCAGAGAGAAGCTGTGAAGCTCTGTCCTCAGTTCTCAGCTCCCAGTCCTCTAGTCTGAGAGACCTGGACCTGAGTAACAATGACCTGCAGGAGTCAGGGGTGAAGCTTCTGTCTGCTTTACTGAAGAGTCCACACTGTACCCTGGAGACTCTCAGGTCAGGATCCATCAACCTGTTCAGCTGATGATTTGCTCATATCTGATTTACATCAGTGGATAAACAGCCAACTTGTGTAGGATTGTTCAAAGTAAATTTTACTAAAGTTCAGCAGAACTTTCTAGACTCAGACAATTATTCATCATTTTCTCTTGTATTTGCTTCAGTTGATTTCTTTAATCCTACAGATGATGTTTATGGAATTTGCCTTAAATACATTGAACATGGACCAAAATGGACCAGAACCAAAAACAAAAATATGAACAAAAAAGAACAACAAAACAGACCAGCAGGTGTTGACAGAGGGTTCCTGTGTGATGTTGTGTGTGTCTGCAGGCTGTCAGGATGTCTGATCACAGAGGAAGGCTGAGCTTCTCTGGCCTCAGCTCTGAGCTCCAACCCCTCCCGTCTGAGAGAGCTGGACCTGAGCTACAATCATCCAGGAGACTCAGGAGTGAAGCTGCTGTCTGCTGGACTGAAGGATCCACGCTGGAGACTGGACACCCTCAGGTATGGAGAGGCCTGCTGCAGCCACAGACAGTGTGTGATAGAGGAGGAAGAGCTGGAAACATTTAGTGTGTCACAGCTGATGACAGATCTCTACAGAAGTGCTTTGAATTCAACAACAACACAAAGAGGGGTTTTCTCTAATTCTGACTTCAGTATCTCATCATGACTCACTGTGTCATATTTAAGAGAAAATATGTGACAATCATTAAATCAGGTGTGGTCAGCTGTTTTCTGTGACCTGAGCAGTGGTGGAATGTAACAAAGTATTTGTACTTCGTTACTGTACTTCAGTATTTTTTTTTACGTATCTGTACTTTACTTAAGTAAAAATAATAATGCATACTTTGTATTTTACTACATTACATTAGCATTCGGTAGCAGCACGGGCTGGTGGACTGGTCTAATTCCGGCGAGAAGAAACGACATGCAACACAAACATGAACCCAGAGCCAACGTCGGCTGAGCGTGAGCCTGAGCCCTCCAGCTCAGAATCAGACAGCCATCTTTGGCCGTATTTAAGCAGGTGACATAGGCAGAGACATAAATCAGTATATCTACATTCTTTATCAAAATTTGGGGGCGCAGCGCAGTACGTTAGGAGTGCGGCTTTGGACCGGCCTGAGATCCGAGGGTCGTGGGTTCGATCCCTCGACCAAGCGCAAAAAAACGGATACGGTGATGGTGAAGGAGACGCGCCTCCCCTGCCTCTGCGACCATGGCTGTGGTGCCCCTGAGCAAGGCACCGATTCACCCCAGTTCCCCGGGCGCCTCACTAGGCAGCCCCCTGCCCCAGCGTCTCTAGTGCATGTTGCTCATGTGCATAATGCTTGTGTGTGTGTTTTGTTCACTTGGTGTGGGTAAAATGCAGAGAATAATTTCCCCAGGAGGGACCAATAAAGTCATTAAAAAAAAAAAAAAAATGGCCCTGACACTGAGACAACCCATTGCGTGAGTACTTTTACTTTAAAAAATACTTTAAAGTAAATTTAAAAGTAAGTACTTAGTACTTTGACTTAAGTAAGATTCTTGATGCAGTACTTCCACTTTCACTTGAGTATATTTTTTTGCGGGATATTTATACTTTTACTTAAGTACTAAGCTTCAGTACTTCCTCCACCACTGGACCTGAGCAGGACTTTCTCAGACTTAATAACATCCCAACAATAATAAGATCATCTACACTGCTCAGAGACATTCATCTGCCAGTGTCTCAAACCAAGGAGGAAATTAAATCAGGTCTCTGATCTTGTCTCTGTCTTCTAAAATATCCATGATCAATAATCAGCTGAACCTCTCTGACATCCCGATCTTGTCATTCTGAGATCTTTTGTTGTGTCTGACACCAAAAGTGATATCAAATGGAGAAGACAAATGATGAAATCTTTCCTCCATGTCACCTCCCTGCTCCTTATAATTCCAAGATAAGGACTCCAGGTCCTTTGTGTCTTTGCTGAATGAACAGAATAATCAAACCATCTGTGTATGAGAGCCATGTAATGTCCATGTTTGCATGCTGAAAGAGAACATGCTGGTCTGACCCCCCTCCTCCTTTCATGGTGGAGCCTGGTGGAGTCCGATGGTTGAGACCAGGTCTGAGGAAGTGTAAGTGTGGTTTTCATTTGATTCCTGAAAACAAATCAGCTCACATTCAACCATCTTCAAAGTGTCAATCAATGATCAGGTGATAGATCAATAACTGCAGCTGTGTTGTGTCTTCTTCTCTCCATCAGATTTCTGTGAACTCGCCATCGACACAAACACAGTAAACAGAAACCTCAAACTGTCTGACAGCAACAGGGAGGTGACACGTGTGGAGGAGGATCAGTCATATCCTGATCATCCAGACAGATTTGACCAGTGTCCTCAGCTGCTGTGTAGTAATGGTCTGCTGATCTGCTGTGATGGTAATAACTTTGTTTGGCACAATAACACCTGTCTCCTCCTCCTCCTCCTCTTCATCATCTTCCTCTGTCTCTGACAGAGTAGCAGTGTATGTGGACTGTCCTGCTGGCTCTCTGTCCTTCTACAGAGTCTCCTCTGACTCACTGAGTCTATTTCCTCAGTGTCTCTGTGTAGAGTGTAGCAGAGAGAGTCTCCTCCTGTTAGAGAAACTCTCTCACTGTTGAACAGATAGTTCAGTCCGTACATGTCTGTCTCTTTCACTCACACACACCTTTTCAGATTCATGTATTAAAGCAGTTTATTTGTTAAACTCTTCTAAATGATTCCTTGTAAACTTCTTCCTCTTCCAGTCCTTTAAAGATGGAAGCTACGATTATTACAGGAGAAAAATGTTGCTGACTTTTACTTTTTTAAGATTCTAATCATGATCTTGTCCTTTCACATTAAAAGCATCATTGTGTACATCAATATTTTGTCTTTCTCTGAATCTTGGGACAGCTGAGCTGATTCAGTTCAAACTCAAATGCTGCCACAGTTTATCCGAACGATCTGAGAAATAACAAAGGTAGAAACTTGTCAAACTGTCTTTCAGAGGTTCACAGAGTTAGGAAGCTCCTGATTACTCTGAAGAGTTTGAGCCTCGATTCTATGAATTTTAAAAGTCAAATTAAAAAAAAGAATCAGAAAAGATGAGAGTGAAAACTGAAAAGCTGAAATTTGACTAAAACAAGAAGCTGTGAAATTTATTTGAAAAATGTTCTTTCATTTTTACAGCGTATGCCTGGTGTTCACCCTGTTTTTCATGTTTACAATGAATCCTCACATATTTCTGACAGTCCTCTCCCTTGTGATGTTTTCAACACAACAGTTTAACAGTGTAGCCAAACTTTCACTTTACAATATTTTTTACATCAATATTTTTTACAAGTTCATTACACTGTTGTAATATTTTACAGTGCATCCTCTGGTTGTAAGGTAGTCCAGAGCTCATCTATGACCATCATTTTTTTATTGGATATATCCTGTGTCACCTTTGTTGCCATTTTACACAGTGCACAGCCTCCATTAAATTCTTTTACAGCGTATTTCCTAATAATCAATGTTAGAATTTTTACAGTGCATCTCCTATTTATCATTTTACAGTGATCCTTTTAGTTGTCACATTTTTTACAGGGTATCTGCTTGTACTGAAAACATGGATGGAATAATACATGGAACATTATTCAAACTATAACCAGTCCTCATCTTCCTGCTGATGTCATCAATACTGATTGGTACATATTGATCTTAATAATCAGTGTGAGTCCTGTTGGACACTTGTCAGTGTGACCACTGGAGGGCAGTAAACTCTCTGATTATTTGTCCATCAGTCAGACATCAGTATTTATAGCAGTGTAATAATATGTGTGTTCACATACAGAGAGTCATTATCAGACTGATGAACATTAGAGCTAAAATAAGTCAGTAAATGTGGAATAATGTCAGAGTGAACATCAGTATCATTGTCAGTGCTGTGTGCAGAGTTGTAGTTACTGACAGTGACCACTGGAGGGCAGAAGACTCCTGTTCGGTCAACACTAAAGACTGAGAAGCAACAATAAATAAAAACAAATCAGATCAGATGATCAGTCAATTAACATGTTTACATGTGTTGATGGAAAAATGTGGAGGGTTGAAGAACTGCATGAGGAGAAGGAGGAAGGAGCTGTCAACTGATGTGACTCTGGAGGATTCTCACTCTATTTCATTTGTGTTCAGGTGAATTGGATGAATAATGTAAAGAGGTCAGTGGGGTGTGTTGCATTGTAGACTCTGAGCTGGACCACAGAGGAGCATCTGAATTTCATCTGTGAATCCAAACATTGTGGTTGAAGAGGTTATAAAGTCACTTTGAGAGAGCCTGTCGCCAAGTGGGCGACAGGCTCTCTCAAAGTGCATTGTGTGTCCCCCATAACACCCCTACACCTCCCAAAATGACTTTACAAGTAAAAGAAGAAAATGAGATCCATTAACAGTCTGTGTGTTCACTGCAGAATGTGAAAAACCTTCAGGAGCACTGAGGAAAGTTTTCACTGTTTGTTGATGTATGTCAGACACAGCTGCTCCTCAGCCTGAGCAGAGGCCAAAAGTAGAGGTGGTGAGGCTGCAGCTACCCTCCCTCCAGGTGGCTGAGGTGTATTATTGTCACATAAATGTGGGTTTTCTTTTTAGTTCAGGAAATAAAAAAAATGATGGCTGGAATCGCAAATAGCATTTGAACAATGCATTTATGTACGGGCAAAAAAAAAAAAAATGCTACCAGAAAGCAAAGCAAAATTAACGAATATTAAGTCCATAATTTACTGGGTGTTGCATCCCTCACTCTCTGTCTCACTCTTTGTTGGCCGGAGCATTATAAACCTTAAGCTCCTCCCAAGATGGCAGCAGTACTGGTAAAAGCATGAGTGAATAAACCATCTTGAAATAACAGAGCTGGTGTGTAGTGTGTTTCTTATGTTTTACTGTGAGGGTTGGGTATATGGTGTATGATCATTTGTCCAATATGGTGCGTGCACTCACCAGGAAAACAGTGGGGAATTATTTGTTATGAACCATGAATGGGTACAGGGCTGAGTGTCTGTCCTACCATGTGCTACCAGTGAGCAGTGACGCGGTCTTCAACACAGAGGGAACAAGGAAAAAGACAAGAAGTAGACAGAGGGCTAGGGTTTCAAAGGGTCTGGTCACAATGCAGGAAGAACTGAGAGACAGGAAGAGGGAGAGATGCTGAGAGCAGTGGTCAGATGGACATGTGCTCTGGAGATGCAGATGACCAGGTGAGAAAATCAGCTACAGCATCAGATGTTGTTGCAGGGATAAGTACACTTTAAAGTGGTCTCATCCTGAGGTTTAAAATCCTTTCAGATGATATTGTGTCCACATGGTGTCATATATTTAAACACAGTGTAAAAATATGAAATGAGAGGTCAGCAGGGGCCTGTTACAGTCACTGCTGTGGCCAAGAACACTAAGAGGGAGGGCACAGGTGTAGAAACCCCAAAGCGGACGAATGAGTTAAAGTCCTCTTTATTAAACTCAAAATCACTGGATCAAAGTCCAAGGCCAGGAAACAAAACTTAAACAACTAAACCATCCAAGAAGGAGAAAAACTTCAGAAGCTCAAGTCCAAAACCTAAAAGTTTGAAGTCCTTACTTGGGATGAACAAATGAAAGTGAATCCAAAGGGAACAGAGGACAAATCCCGGAGGTGACAAAGACGGGGAAACAGATAACACTAAGGGCAGGACAGCAGGTGAACACAGATTCCAGGATTAGAAAAGCAGGTACAACCACAGCAAGAACACAGCAGGAACAGACTTGGACAAAACACTGGTGAACACAGGTTAGGACTCAGTCACACTGACAAGGAGACAAGGGAAGAATGAGACTTAAATACACTAGGGCTAACTGACAACAGGTGACACACATTAGGGCGGGACAGACAATCAGCAAAGGAGGGAAGCAGGAAAAAGACAAGAAGTAGACAGAGGACAGATACACAAGGGCAAGGGGTTCAAAATAAAACAGGAAAACCAAAACCAAAATTCAAGAGACCAAAACAAGAGTAACATGTTTTAACAAAAACAGGAAGCTACTAACAAAACCCGAGAGTCCTCAAGAGTCCAAAAGGCGCTATATAGAATTTAAGAAAAGTCCAAAAAGAGTTGAAAATATCCTGTCCTCATGCACAGATCCTGCAGTTTTTCATATGTATTCAGTATTGTATTCACTCAGTATTGGCCTGTCTCCATTGGCTGGCACTGGAGTTCTCCGTTCAGGAAGCAGCCTGACTTCCTCTGGTAAATAATAACAAATAAGGAGCTCTTACATGGACTTATACAGTAAACAATCATTACAATCATTTCAAGTTTCCATCATATTATTCCTGAGATAATATGAAACATTTCCAAATCAGCACTTCAGGAGCTTTGGCACCTTCTAGAGGCAGTTAGTGGAAAGAAGCTCAGGTGAAGAGCAGATTTCATTGTTGACTCTCTTTAATATCACACTTTGTGAATGTGTTCCTCTTCTGCTCTCAGCTTTCTTACCCTGGACTTCATCTGTCACCCAGCACGTGCTTCATGGTTCACTTCTGTTTATCTGAACATCTCAGCTGCCATCCCTGGTGGAGTGAGTGCAAAGAGGTTTGGAAACAATATAGAGATGACATTTCTGGAAATCAGATTCAAAATGATCAACTTTACTCAGTACCCTAAAACAGCTCCTATTGGCCCACATTTTCTCTGCTCCTCCTCTGTTTAGGGGCCAGGAACCATGGTCAAGCCCTAAATGTTACATGGACACTTTTCTTCATCACTACAGAAGTGTTTATTTTTGTAGAAGTTCATGTGTAAAGCTGGAAATACTGCACACACAGCAAATTTTAGCCTCTGGAATAAACTCTGTGTGAGTTAAAATCAACTCAGTCTGAGTGAACATGTGTGACCATAGAATAGACTCTGTGGCAGAGTTAAACTCTGTTCCTGGAGATGAATTTTTAACTCTGAAACAGAGTTAACTTGAACTCCTCCTGGTGTTAAAATACTCATCCCTCACTGAGTGTGACTCTAAAATGTAATTAATTTCAATATAAACTCTTCTCCAGTGTTGACACCTAACACTCAAAATGTGTTTTATTTACACTTTTTAGAGTTAAAATTTATTAATTAGTATATCATTTAGTTTCATGGGAAAATGACCACCAAACACCATCCTGTTGATTTTTTTGCTTTTATTTGTGCAAATACATTTGAAAATTCAATACATGACACTGGAGTTTGTTCAAAGGTAAATCCTCTGCTAATCTCACTGCATGGGGTGCTGCATGAGCCATGTGCCATTCTCTCACTGCTCCCCTTAAGTTTAATTTCTCTAGATTTTACTTTTTCATACTTTGATCAAATTTCACAATATTCCATCAGCTCATCAAAACACATTATAAAATACAGTCTGCACTGACAGTTCTCTTTCAGTAAAATTTGCTCCCAGCATGTAAACAAAGTCGACTAGACGCGAAAACTATCATTGCGCCAGCTGTATGCAGAGCTCCACACTGCAGCACAACCAGCCTGAACAAGCCAATCAACTAGCATGATGGCCAAAAGGCTGTGGTTTCAGGTGCCTGCGTATTTTAGAGAACTAGAGACAGAGGGGTGGAGGGCAAAGACACAGATGTCACTATCATGAAAAAACATCTTACAATTTTATACACACCTAATATCTCACATGCTTTCTCTTTCATTACATTTGAAGGTGATTTATTGGTATCAACCCTGAGAGGGCAAAGGTAGTGACTAATGAAATGTTATATGGGCATCTCTTGTCGTAGAAAAAGGACACTGAAGGGTACACGGACTAGATCATGTAGATTGAGAGCCTGTTCAGTATGAGGAATGGTGTTTTTATTGGGAAACGTTGGGTCTCTGTAAATGATATTAGAAAGAGTAAAGAGACCTGCTCTATATGAAAAGTGCCCTAAGTTAACTTCTGTTTAGATGTGGAGCTATACAAAAATAACTGACTTGTCTTGACTTAACTTGTGAGCTATGGGTGGCATGCAGTTAAACCAAAGAGAGGAGGGTCAGAACTAAGAAGGGTTCATTTCTGAGTGACAACAGTGATTGGTCTGTTTGCTTCTCTTGAGAATTGAATAGCTTAGTAACCCGACTCTCAGCAATCTGACAGCCTCCATTCCACATCTCTTGAGAGTTGAATTTGGAGGACTGGAGACGTTAGATCCTACTAAGCTGGGGACTGTGACCCACAAAATACATCCTTGGAAAGAAAGGATAAAGATAAGGAAAGTCCAATAAGTCCAGTTAGTCCATTGGTATC
>JAFBJY010000509.1:0-23550 GCA_016801885.1 Toxotes chatareus | reverse complement strand
TGGCTTGGCCTTTTGGCTGAGCCTTTTGAGTTGGTGAAAAGTCAAACATCTTTATAGAGCGCCATAAGTGTGAGCTCCCCTGTCCGACACTTTGGCTCTTTCTTTGGTGGAAGAAATGCGTGCTAGATGTTGTCATTTCTCGCTGGTATACTTTATTTTTAGGCTTTGGTGGGGATGCTGGCATCTTTGAGACAAGAAAAGTTATTACATGATGACAATAAAAAAGAAATAACGCTACTGAATGAACTTATTTCTTCAATATGACAGATGATGCTTGAAAATATACAGTTGTAAGAAGCAAAGGAAACAAGAGAAGCTTTTACAAAACAAGGTTCATGCAGCATTTTCACTTTGCACTCATCAAACACACATTCACAGATGACTACATGAATACATGACTTTTATGTGTGTACAGGTCTAGTGTTTTTTTTTTTTTGTATTCTTTGACAGAGGCACAGGTACTGACATAGGTCTGAGATGCTAAGAGAGAGAGGTTAGGCAAGGGAATGCATTATGCCAGAGAGTGTCCTCACAAAGATATAAGTACTAGTATGTGTGAGTGTGTGTGTGTGTGTTTGTCCTTTGATGCCTTTGATGTATCAACATTCTACAGTCTGATGTCAGAGGCTGCAGTAAGTGGACACACAGCCAGAGACAAGTTCAGAAGTCAAACAGGAGCAGAAACAGTTGGACTGGACAGGACTTGCTCATGATTTAGGAAGAAAGAAGCACTCAGATATTTCTGCACAATTATTGACAAGGAAGGAGGAGCTACTGCTGTTACAAGGACAAGAGGAAACCACAGGAAAGTCCAGATCAGCTTCAAGGTTTTCAGTAAGTCAATACATGTTAGTAGTTCATGTCAGTGTTTAGTTCATTTAGTGAAATGTTTTGAAAAGTGTCCCACGTGGGCCTTTGCTTGACTAGTGGCATTTCACACAGTGTTCCTTTGTTTTGGCAGAGCAGTGGACACACAGCCAGAGACAAGTTCAGAAGTCAAACAGGAGCAGAAACAGTTGGACTGGACAGGACTTGCTCATGATTTAGGAAGAAAGAAGCACTCAGATATTTCTGCACAATTATTGGACAAGGAAGGGAGGAGCTACTGCTGTTACAAGGACAAGAGGAAACCACAGGAAAGTCCAGATCAGCTTCAAGGTTTTCTAGAAGTAAGTCAGGAGCAGATACATGTTAGTAGTTCATGTCAGTGTTTAGTTCTATTTAGTGAAATGTTTTGAAAAGTGTCCCACGTGGGCCTTTGCTTGACTAGTGGCATTTCACACAGTGTTTCCTTTGTTTTTGGCAGAGCAGTGGACACACAGCCAGAGACAAGTTCAGAAGTCAAACAGGAGCAGAAACAGTTGGACTGGACAGGACTTGCTCATGATTTAGGAAGAAAGAAGCACCCAGATATTTCTGCACACCATTGACAAGGAAGGAGGAGCTACTGCTGTTACAAGGACAAGAGGAAACCACAGGAAAGTCCAGATCAGCTTCAAGGTTTTCAGTAAGTCAATACATGTTAGTAGTTCATGTCAGTGTTTAGTTCATTTAGTGAAATGTTTTGAAAAGTGTCCTACGTGGGCCTTTGCTTGACTAGTGGCATTTCACACAGTGTTCCTTTTGTTTTTGGCAGAGCAGTGGACACACAGCCAGAGACAAGTTCAGAAGTCAAACAGGAGCAGAAACAGTTGGACTGGACAGGACTTGCTCTTCCATGATTTAGGGAAGAAAGAAGCACTCAGATATTTCTGCACAATTATTGACAAGGAAGGGAGGAGCTACTGCTGTTACAAGGACAAGAGGAAACCACAGGAAAGTCCAGATCAGCTTCAAGGTTTTTCAGTAAGTCAATACATGTTAGTAGTTCATGTCAGTGTTTAGTCTATTTAGTGAAATGTTTTGAAAAGTGTCCCACGTGGGCCTTTGCTTGACTAGTGGCATTTCACACAGTGTTCCTTTGTTTTTGCAGAGCAGTGGGTATGATGGTAGACCCAACAAAGCGCGTTTGCCACGCACGCCGCAGCCTATTTGCAGCAGTGTTTGTGTCTTTTCAGCCATAAATGTAACATACTAAGGGAGCTGATGCTCAAGGCACTGAAATGTGGGATTATGCATTGTAGGCACCGTCAGCCAGAGTGTTGTGCCCGGTGACCACCACCCGCCTCTCTTCCAACTGCAACTCATACTTACCTGGCAGGGGAGATACCATGATCAACAAGGTGGTTCACCCAGGGTGAGGCTCAGCCATTGCACTCGGCTGTGTTGACCCCTGCGAATTCCCCCCAAATGTGGGAATCTCTTGACTGCATAATTTCTGGTAGTGGGGACTGCGCCCACGCCTCTCCCTGTTGCGTCGCGTGTAGAAGAAAACACAATGTGTCAGGAATGCCCATGTGCTAACCTGTTGAAGGCTCTCATTTTGTGAAGTGGCTTTGTTGATTTGGAGTTACATGTCGCTTTTGCAGTCTGTCCACAGAGCGGCAGTGTTGCTCTGGCAGAAGCTCTCTGGCGTCACGCTACAGAGTGGCGTGTTTAGTCATGACAATTCCCCCGTGTTCCCACTTGGAATTGGGGAAGTGGGCGTGCCTTCCATGACAAAATGAAGTGTGAGCTCTCCTGTCCGACTTTGCTGCTTGTTTGTGGAAGAAATGTGTGCTAGATGTTGTTCTAGTATGCTTTTATTTCTAGGCTTTGGTGTGGAACACCAATGAGTTGAAGTTATTTTTGGTCGGCTTTGCCGTATGTAAACTGAGCCTTTGAGTTGGTGAAAAGTCAAACATCTTTTGTATAGCGGCAGGGAAAAGTACACAGCAGACAGATGGTATGGGAGTTGCTAAGGCGGCAATTGATATGTTTGGCTTACAAAACGGGACACCATGACAAGTGACGGTTGTACCAAGAGCTTGATTTGATTCGTCAAACGCTTGGGCCTCATCGCTTCTCGGCCTTTTGGCTAAGATCAAGTGTGGTATCTGTTCTTATCAGTTTAATATCTGATATGTCCCCTATATGGGGATAACGTTATTAAACCCATTTTAGGAGAGGGAAGGGGCTTAAAAGGGGCCGGGTAACAAAAATGGGTTTTAAAACCCGGTTTTTCCGGGGAGGGTTTTTTTGGGGTAAAATTGTTTTGTTTACATAAATTAATTTGCCCTTGGGGCTTTTTTGGGGGAACCTTTTAAACCCCACTTTTGCAGGGTCTTTGTTTCCCTGGGAGAAAAGTTTGTCCCGGTATTTAAATTTTCGAAAGGGTTTCCCGGGGGGGGCCCCCCCTTTTGTTCTTACAAAAACCCTTTCAAAAAGGTGATCGAGGTTTTGCGGGGGGATTTGGGCCCAAATTAATTTGAAAAAACGGGGGGTTTTTTCCCCTTTGGGGAAGGAAAATGTTTAGGAAAGGCCCTGAATTTGGGTTTTTGGGAAAAGGGTTTGTTTGGAACCCTTTGCTTTTTGAAAGGGGTTTTTGGGGCTTTTAAAAGGGGGGGAAAACCCAGAAAATTTTTTTTTTTTGGGGCCCTTTTTTTGAAAAAAAATTTTTGCGGGGGTGGAAAATTTTTTTTGGAAAATGTTTTTTTTTTTTGGGGGGAAAAAAATTTTTTTTTGGGGGTTTTTGGGAAGTTTTTAGTTTAAAAAAAATTTTAACCAAAAATACAAAATGGGGGGTTGAAGGGGTTTTTTTTAAAAGAAGGGGAAACAAAAGGGGAAAAAATTTTTTTCAAAAAATTTTTGTTTTTAAAAACCCCAGGGCCCCGTAAAAAGGTCATTTTTTTTTTTTTATTTTGGGGGCTGGGGTTTGTTTACCCTTGAAAAAGGGGGTGGCGGGGGTTTGGGGGAAAGGGATTAGCCCAGGGGGGGGGTTTCCGTGTAGTTACCCAATTTAGGGTCCCTATCCAAGAAATTTTCCACCCAAAAACGAAACGGGTTGTTTAAAAGTTTAAAAGGGGGAACACCAGATTTATTAAAATTTTTTGGGGGGAAAAGCGGTTTGGGAAAGAAACCCGAAAGCCAAAAGGGGGTCGGCCTTTTTTTCGGGAAAATGGGGCTTTTAAAATTTTAAAGGAAGGGGGGCCGCGACGGGGGAAAACTTTTTTTTTCCAAAACGGGCGTTAAAAAAAAAGTTTTTTTTTAAAAAAGGGGTTTTTTAAAAAAAAAAATAGTTTTTTTTTTTGGGTGGGGGGGTTTTTTTTTTTTTGAAAAGAAAACAAAAAAATCTGTTTCCCGGTTTTTGGGGGGTTTTTGGAAGTTCAGGTTTTAAATTTAATTTTTTTTGGTTTGTGGGGCCTTTTTTAGCATTTAAGGGGGGAAAGGGAAATAAAAATTTTCCGGCAAAATTTGAAAATTTTTTAGAAAGGAAAAAAAGGGGTTATTTTGCCCTTTTTAAATGGGGAAATTTTAAAAAACCCCAAACCAAGGGTCCAAACCCCTTTTTTTGGGTAAGGGGGGAAAAAATTTGGTCATTTAAATTTAAAAAGGGTTTTGCGGAAAGGTTTCCCTTTAAACCAAAAAGTGAGGGGGTTTGGTTTCCCCTTTGGGGGGAAAAAGAAAACCAAATTTTGCAGGGGGGAAGGGAACCGAAACTTAAAAAGGGAAAAAAAACCCCCTTTTTTGGGAAGAGGCAGTTTTTAAAAAATTTTAAAAAAGGAAAAAAGGGCCCCTTTTTTTCAGGGAAAACCCGGGTTTTTGGGGGGGAAATTTTAAAAAAAACGAAAAGTCGCTTTTTTTTTGGGGGAAAATGGTTTGAAAAGCAGGGGCCTTTTGAAAAAAAGTTTTTTTTTTAAAAGGGGGGAAAAACCCGGTTTTGGAAAATTTTTTTGGGGGGGTTTTACCCAAAAAAAATTTGGGGGAGTCCCCGGGGGCCCTTGATTGGGGTTTAAACCCCTTTTGGTGGGTTTGAACCCCCCCCTTTCCCCTTTTCCCAAGAATTGATTTTTTATTTTACTAAATTCCCCGGGGGGGCCCAACCCCAAAGGGGACTGTGGAAAGAGAGACACTGCCCCCCGGCCCTTTAAGGGAAACCCCTTGGGGGGGAATCCCCCAAAAAAAGGGGGTTTTGGGGGGCCCTTTTCGGGTTTTTTTTCAATTTAAAAAGGGGGTTTTCGAAATAGGGCCAAAAGGGGGCCTGGAAAGGGCCCAAAAAGGGGGGGGTCCCCCTTGAAAAACCCCCCCTTTTTTTTTTGGGGAATGGGGGGTTTTTTAAGCAAAAGGGGGGAAAATTTCCCGAGTCAATGGGGTTTTCCCTTACGGGCCCTTTTGTTTTTGGGGTTTTCCCTTTTCTGAAAAAACCCGGGGTTTGTGGGTTTTTTGAAAAAAAAAAGGGGTTTAAGTTTTTTTCCCGGGGCCCCCGATTTTTTTTAAAAGGCTTTTTTATTTTTGGCCTTTTTTAGTTGGAAACCCTTTTAAAGGGAAAAAAAAAAAGTTTAAAAGAAAAACGATTTCTGGAAAAAGAAAAAAGGGGTTTTTAACACTTTGCCCCTTTAAAACCCCTTTTAAACTAAAAATTTCCCCCTTTTTCGGGGGTTGGTTTATTGGGGAAAATTTTGTATTTAAGGGATTCCCCAAAAAATTTAAAAAAAGGGGTTTTGTTTCCCCGGCCCTTTTTAAAAATTACTAAAAATTTCTTGGAAAAACCCCGGTGGTCCGAAAAATTGGGAAAATTTTTTGAAAAAAGGGGGGTTTTTAATATTTGTTTTGAAAAAGGGTGGCCCGGTGTTAAAAAACAAAAACCCCGGGGGAAAAAGTTCGTTGGGAAAATTTGGCTTGATGTTTTTCTTTATAAATTTTGGGCCCCTTTTTTGGGGGGGACAAAAAAAGGGGGTTTTTCGGGGTTTGGGGAAAAGGGCTTCCGGGGTTTAAAAAAAGGGGCCCTCTTCGGGCCCAAGCTTGTTTTGTTTTTTTAAAAAGAAAGTTTTTGTTTTTAAAAACCCCTTTTGGGGGACCCCCCGGTTTTTTTTCTTTGGGAAACCATGAAAAACATTTTAAACCCCAATTTGTGCTTTTGTTTTTTGGGGGAAAAAATTTTTTTTGGGCCTTTTTTCTTTTGCTTAAAAAAATTTAAAAAAAAAATCTTTTTGGGTGCAAAAAGGGTTTTTTTTTTTTTTCCCTAAAAATTTTGAAGTTTTTGGGGAAAATTCGGGAAGAAGCCAAAAAAAGGGGGGGGTTTTTTTAAAAAAAAGGTTTTGGGGGTTTTTTTGTTTTTTTTTCAAACTATTTTTTTAGTTATTGGGTTTTTTTAGCCTTTAAAGCCCAGGCCGGGAAAACGGATGGGGAAAGGAGAAGGGGGCAAAAAATTTTTTTTCCCCAAAAATTTTTCCCAAAAAACCCCGTTTTTAAAAGGGGGGGTTTTTACCCCTTTAAAAAAAACCCCATTTAAAAAAAGGGGGTAAGGCCCAAGGGGGAAAGTTTAAAACCGGGCCTTGTAAGGGGGGTTTAAATTTAGGGGGAAAAACGGAAAAAATTTTTTCCCAAGGGGGAAACCCGCAATGGGGAGGGGGCCCAAAAAACCCCCGGGGGTTTTGAAGATAAATTTTGGGGGGGTTCTTTGGGGGGCCCTTTTGGGGGTGGGCCCCCCCCCTTTTTCAATGGGCCCACTTCCCCCGGGGGCCCCTTTTTGTTTTGGGGGAAACCCGGGGTTTGGGTCAAACCCCGGGAAAAACCAAAAAATTTTGTTTTTTTTAGGGGCCCAGGCCCCCCCCCTTTTTTTTTGGGGAAGAAAACCAATTTTGTTTCGGGAAAAAAAAGGGGGGGTTTTTTTCCATTTTGGGGGTTTTTTTTAAAAAAACCGGTTTTTTCACGGGTTTTCGGAAAAGGAAAGGGGGTTTTTTCCAAAAAAACCCTTTTCCCCTTTTGTTTAAAAACCCCAAAAACCCAAATAAAAGGCCCGCCATTTTTTTTTCGGGGGAAAATTTAAAAGGTTTCAGGGTATTTTTGGGGGGCAAAAGAGGGGTTTTTTGGGGGGGCCGGGAGCCGACAAAAATTTTCAAAATGGGTCCGGGGAAAAGTCGGGGAAAGCCGGGGAAAAATTTTTGGGTTCAGGTCTCCCGGGGGAAACCAAACCCTTTTTTGGGGGGGTTTTTTAAAAAAGGGCCAAGTCAAATTTTCGGGCAAAAGTTATTTGATTTTTAAAAGAAAAAGGCACCCTTTTTTTGGGAAATTTTCCCCCAAAAAGGGTTGAAAAAAAAGGCCCGGGAAAACCCGGTCATTTTCTTTTTTAAAAAATTTCGGGTATGGTTATTTAAATTTTTTTGGGGTGGGGAAAACCCCCCTTTTCCCCCCCAAAAAAGGGTATTTAACCTTTTTTTTTTGGGGGGAATTGGCCCAAAGTTGCTTTTTTGGGGTGGTGACGTTAGGCTTTTTTAAAAAAAAAAAGTTTGTTTTTAAAAAAGGCCCTGGGGGGGGGGTTTTTTTGGGGAGGGGGTTTTAGGGGTCGGGGACCCCACGGGCCCTTTCCCAAACTGCCCCTCTGGGGAACCCCCGGGGTTTCCCTTTTTAAACCCAAAATGGGTTACCTTACCCTTTTTGGGAAAAAAATTTTTTTTGAATTATTTTTTGGGGGGGAAAGCTTTTTTGGGGCTAAAACCCTGGGTTGTTAAAAAATTTTTTTTGGCTTTGAGGGGTCAATAGCTTTTTCTTGCCCCGGGGAGTTTTTTTAAAAAAAGGGGCTGATGGTTTTGATGAAATTTTTCCATTAATTTTAAAATATTTTAAAAACAAAAAAAAGGGGGGGGTTTTTTTTTCCCCCTTTTAAGGAATTTTTTAACCAAAAACCCTTTAAAATAACTTTCATGTTTATTTGGAAAATTAGTGTTTTTTTTTGTATTTTGCAACCAGGAGGGAAAAGGTTGAATGAAAAGGGGAAAAGGGTTTTTGGGGAAGGGATTTTGCCCGAGATTTTTCCCCCCAAAATTTTAGTTTTAGGGGGTGTTTTCCCTTGGTTTTGGAAAAATTTTAATTTGATTGAGGCGGAAGGGAAAAGCCAGAGAAAGTTCAAAGTCAAACGGCAAAAAATTTGGCTGGACGCTTTTTCCGATTTAAAAAAGACCCAGAACAAAATTTATTGAAAGGGAAGGGGGGGTTGCTGTTACAAGGGAGGGGCAAGAGCCAGTCCCCCCTTTTTTTTAAAGAAAATGGGGGGGTTTATTCGTTTTTTTTATTTAGTAAAATGTTTTAAAAAATGTCCCGGGCCCCTTTTGACTATGTTTTCCAAGTGTTTTTTGTTTTTGGGGCAGTAAAACAAGAAATTAAAAAACAGGGCAGCAGTTACTGGAAAACCCCATGATTTAGGGAAAAAAGAAGGGTATTTCTGTTATTGACAAGGAAAGGAACCGAAAGGGAAAAACCAAGGAAAAGTAGCCAAGGTTTCATAAATAAAAGAAAAGAAAATTTTTACCCATTTGTGTTTTTTGGGCCCCCGGGGCCTTTTGTTACATGGCATTTCAACCATTTTTTTTTTTTTTCAGGGGCCAAGGACCCCAAAAAAGCTGTTTGGCCCCCCATTTTGGGGAAAGGGGTTTTGGTTTTTCAAAATTTTGAAAAAAGGGGATTTGGAAACGAAAGTGGTTTAGCTTGGGGTGGGCCAAAGTTTTGCCCCGTAAAACTTTTTAATAACCCCCCCTTTTTGGGCGGGAAATCACCCAAACGGGGGTTTTTCCGGGGGACCACACCGCGGGCCCCTCAATCCCCAAAATGTAAAACTCATGATATTTGAATTTTATGAAAAATTTGGTAAAAAAAAAACAAAAGTCAAATGCCCAGTCAATTTGGGGCCTTTTTTTTTGTGGTTTTTTTTTTTTAAAATTTTATTTTCCGCTTTATTTTGGGTTTCCACCCGTTTTGGGGGGGCAAGGGCTTTCTGGGGGGGAACAAAATTTTTTTTTTTGGGGAATTTGGGGTTTTTTCCCCTTTTAAGGAAAAAGAAAGGGACCCCCGGGGTGGACTTTTTTTCTTTAAAAGAAATTTTTGTCCGGTTTTTAAAAGTTTTTTTTGTTTTGGTAAACCAATGTTTTTTGCCAGGTTTTTACTTTTCCCCGGGAAAAGAAAACTTTTGGGGAGGAAAAGGGGGGACAATTGGATTTTTGGGGGCCCTGGGAACGGCCCCTTTTTTAAAAACAACCGGGGGAAAAGGTTTTGCCCCAAGGGGGGCCTTTACCCCCCGGGGGAAAACCCCTTGGTAATTTAAAATTTTAAATTTCTTTTTCCCGGGGGGTTTTGGAAAAAAACTTTTAGGGGGGCGGGGCTAAACCCGCGGGCCCAAATTTTTTGAAAGGGTTTGATTTTACTTTTTGGGGGGGGGGAAATTTTCAAGGGGGCCCCCGATTTTGGGGTTTTCAAAACCCTTTTGGGGAAGGGCCCCTTTACTTTTTTTTTTTATTTCCCCGGGGTTCCTTTTGTAAGGAAAAATTTTTAAAAAAATTTTTTTTTTAAACCCTTTTGGGGGAAATTTTTATTTAAAGCCCAAAGCCATTTTTTAGGGGAAAGGGGGCGGGATTTTAAACCGGGAATTTTTTTTAAGGGGGACCCTTTTCCAAAAAAGGCGTTGAAAAAAAAAAATTTTGAAATGCTTATTTTCCGGGCTGAAAAAGTGTGACGGGAAAAAGAAATTTTTTTTTCCAATTTGAAAAAAAAACCCTTTTGGCCTCAACCCCCTTTTGGTTCGGGGGGGGTTTTTTTTTTAAATTTTAAAAGGGTCGGGGATTGGGCTTTTAGGGCGAAAGGTTGGGGGTTTAAAATTTAAAAGAAATAAACCCTATGGGGGTTTTTCCTTGGTGATCCCAAAACGGGTAAACCCCCTAAGGCAAAAAGGGGGGGGGAAAGTTAAAGCCCCAAAAAGCGAAAATTTTTAAAAATTTCAAATTTTAAAAGGAAAAAACCCCTTAAATTTTCCCAAATTTTTTGGGGGAAAAAAGGGGGAAGTTTTGGTTTTGGCGGGGGAAAAGGGGAAAGCCCAAATTCTTTTAAAAAAGGGGAAATTCCATTGTTTTTTTTTGTTTTTTGTTTTTTTTCCCCTTTTTAGGGGCTTTTTTGGGTTTTAAAAAAGGGGGACCCACAGAACAATTCAAATAAAAAGCAAAAATTTTACGGACAACCCAGATTTAAAAAAAGCACCGATTTTCCCCCTTTACAAAAAAGGGGGCCTTTACAAACAAGGGGAAACCCCAAGGTTTTTTGCCCCTTCAAGGCCTATCCCAATTTAAAATTGGGGGGAAAGTTTTTAGGAAAAAAGGAAAGTCCAAAAAGTGGCCTTGCGGGGCATTTCACCAGTTTTTGTTTTTGGCGAAGGATCCCACGAGACAAGTTAAGTAAACAAGGAGCAGGAAGGAAAGGCAACGTTATTTAAAGAAAAGAAGACATGAATTCTGAAAGGAGGGGCAAGAGTACAACGATGAAAACGGGAAACCAGTAGGGTTTTGGGTTAAGAAAATTAAAAACGAGTCCAGGGTGGTTAGTTCATTTTAATGTTTCTGAAAAGTGCCCGTTTTGCTTATATTTCTTTTAACATGTTTTTTTTCAAAGTGAGTTTTCCCCAAAGCCTTGCCTGGTTTTTTTTGGGGGCAGCATTTTGGAGTTGTGACTTCCATTTTTAAATAAATCGAGTGTTTTGGATACATGTTTTGGGTTGATTTTGGTTAGCCTAGCAATACAACGAGCTTGTGCCAAGACCAACTTGTACTTGCAATGAACAACCGAGGGTTGCACCAAGGTGTTCCCACCCAGTTTTACATTGTTACTGGTTTTTGACCCCATATCCAAGGGATTCACCATAATCTGTTGGGGACGGGCAGGTTTTCCGTAAGTTGGCAAAGAAAACCCAGTGTGGGGAAAGGGAAAAGTTGTTTTGTAGGGGTTTGTGCAATTTATTTGATTGGTTGTACCAGGGGCAGTTTGGTTAAACCCATTTGAGTAAGTTGGTTTAGCCCCTTTCCATGGACATGGGGTGGCTTCCAAAAAAGGTGGCTTCCTGTGCCTTTGAAGAAAAGTGTGTTTCTAGTTTTTTCTAGGTTTGTTTGGAAAATGAAGTGATTTTTGGGTTTTCGTGGCTTTGTTGGACAAAAGTAAGATTTGTATATGGGGGAAAAACCCGGGAGGACTTATTTGAGAATTTGGTTTTAAAACGACAAAAATGATGTTGTCCAAGGCTGATTGGAACTTGGCTTACCAGGTCGCCTGGCTAAGGTTAGACTGTCACTTGGGGGAACTAATTCCCTTGGGATAAGTGACCTTTAAGAACTGAAGGGCTTGGGTTACCACGATACCTATTGAGTGATGAAGGGCTTTTCTTGCTAAAAATCAATGTCCTAAAACTTTAGGGGGCCCCAAATTTTGTAGGAAGGGCTCTTGGATTAAGTAATTGTCAACCTTAGTGGATTTTGGGAAACCCTGGGCCCCCCAAAAAGGGCATTAGTACAGGGAGGGTTTCCCACCTGAAGGCCTAGTTCGGGACTTGTCCATGTAAACAGCCTGATTTTCGGTTTGGGGGTGGGGGGGAAAGAGGCGGGTTTTCCTTACTAGGGGGGGCAAGGTGGAGCTGACATGGGCCTTTAGGCGTTTGAGAGGCTTACTCTTGTTTTAAACGGACAAGTTTTCGCCTTTTACCTTTTGGGCACCAAGGGAATTTATTTTGGTTGTTAGCTTTGGGACTTTGGTTGAAAAAAACATCTTTGGCCGGCCTAAATGAGCTGTCCATTTTGCTTCTTTCTTTGGGATGAAGAAATCATTTAAGGTTAGCTTTCGGGTAATACTATTTTAGGCTTGGTGGATGCTTTTCTTTAAACAAAAGTAAAAGAGACAAAAAAAAAGAAATTTTCGTTAATAAAACCTTTTTCTTCAATGATAAGATTATGTTGAAAAATTGTTGCTGAAGGCTAAAGAAACAAGAGAAGCTTTAAAAAACAAAAGGGGTCCATGAGATTTTCACTTTGAGTCTTTAAACCCTTTTTTTACAGTGCTACATGATTGGGGCTAAGGGTTACAGGGAAGGTTAGTACTTTGGGACATACGGGCTGTCTGGATAGGGCAGAAAGAGATTTATTCAAAGGAAAGCTTGTACGAAGTTCTCAAAAAAAACCAGAAGTACCAATGTGAGTTGTGTGGTTCCCTTTGAGTTTGATTATCCATTTTTTTTAAAAGTCAGGGTGAAAAGTGACACCGGGACAATTAGAAACAGGGGGGATTGGACGGACAGGATTTTGCATGAATAAAGAAAAAGGGACCAGATATTTCAAATTTTGAAATAAGGAGGTACGGCTTAAAAACAAGGACCACAGGAAGTCCTGTCTTCCCAACATTAAGACTCAACATGTTAGTGGTCATGGTGTTTGTTCCTTTAGGAAGTTTAAAAGGTCCCAGGGGCTGCTTGACTAGGGGATGCCCGCTTTCCCAAAGGAATTGGGTACCAAAAAGTTTGGTAGCATTTTGCAGTTATTTGCAGGGGTTTTGTGTCTTTGCCAACCAATGTAAATACAAGGGAAAGGATCCCATTTGAAAGGGTTTTTTTACACTTGCGAGGCTTGCCCAAGACACCAACCTCCAATAAATTAATTACCTGGCAGGGAGATACCATGATCAACAAGGTGGTTCACCCGGGTGAGGCTCAACATTGCACGGGTTGTGTTGACCCCTCACACCCAAATGTGGGAATCTCGATGCAAATTTCTGGTAGTGGGGTCATGCCCTGCCTTCCCTGTTGGCAAGTATGGGTGAAGAAAACATAATGTCAGGAATGCCCAGTGCTTAACCTGTTGAAGGCCTCCATTTTGTGAAGTGGTTTGTTGATTTGGAGTTACATGTCAGCTTTGGGTCTGTCCACAGAGCCGGCAGGTTTGTCAAGTTTGGCGTACCCAGAGTGGCGTTTTTAAAGTCTGAAAACCTGGTTCCCATTGAATTGTAAGGGCGTGGCTTCCAGACAAAATGAAGTGTGAGCTTCCGGGACTTTGTTTTGGTGAGAAGGGCAGAGTTTCAGTTGTTTTATTTGGTTTTTGAAACCCCGGGTTAAGTTTTTTCCCCTTTTTGCCTAGGGGGTTTTTGGGGGCCTTTTGAACGGGGAAAGTCACAGCAATTTTTGGGGAAACAAGGGGAAATTTTTCCCCTTTTTAAAACAAAGCAAAGTAAAAAAATTGTTTTGCAAAAGTCCCACGCCCGGTTTTGGCAAGATATTTTACGCCCCCAAAAACGATAGCCCCCTTTTGGGGTGAACCCCCATTTTGAAGGGGAAACTAAAAGGGTTTCAAAGAACGATTATCCTTTGGGAAGGTGGAAAACTTCTCGCAAAAATCTGGGCATTATTTGGGAGTCAAATTTTTTGGTTTTAAAGACTTTTAAGGAATTTTGAGTATTTTTCGGGGTACACTAAACCCCCAAACAAAGGTATTACAGAGAGGGGGACTTAAGATTGTGGTTTCCAGATTTTTAGTTTTATAAAAAGCCGGGCCCGGGTTTTTTTCAGGGGGGTTTGGGGGGGAAAAAGGAGGGGAGGTGTTTGGGAAAAGGGCTGGGGGCCCACCCCCGGGTAGCTGGGAAATATCCCAGGGCTTGGAAGGGTTTGATTTTTGTTTTTAAAGAAATTTTTTTTTACAAAATTTTGGGGGCCCCTTTTTTAAATTTTTTTGTGGTTTTGGCTGATTTTTTATTTAAAAAAAATTTTTGGGTGGACCCCTTCCTTTTGCCCAGAAGAAAGGATTTTGGGTTTCCGTGGAACTTTTTTTTCTTTGGGGGGATGCTGGATTTTGGGAAAGAAAGGAAAACAAAAAAAAAAAAACCAGAAGAATTTTTCTAAAGATTTTTAAAAATTGGGAAAAAAAAACGAAATTTTTTTTTTAAAAACAAGGCAAGTTTTACTTTTCTAAAACCCTTAAAAAAATAAAATGATTTAGTGTAAGGTCAGTGTTTTTTTTGTTTTTGGGGGGGATTAGGGTCGAATGCAAAGAGAGAGTTAGAAAAAAAGGGCCCAGAAGTGCCCACAAAGTATAATAAGGGGGGTTTTGTTTTTTTTTTTTTGGGGAAACTTCCGTTAGAAAAGGGCGCGGGTCCGCCAAACAAGTTGAGTAAAAAGGGAGCAAAAATTTTTGGAGGACGGGGTTTTTCGGAAAAGGAAGCCTTTCCACTTTTTTGAAGAAGGAGGGCAGCGTTAAAAACAAGGGAAACCACGGAAAGTCCAAAGAAGGTTTTTTTCCAAAAAAGATTAGTAAAAGGTTTTTTTTTTAGTAAATTTTTGGAAAAGTGTAGTGGGTTTTCCCCCCCAAGTGCATTTCAAAATGTTCCTTTGTTTTGGAGAGAAAAAAAGGGGTTAAACCAAAAACGGGGGCCCTTTTCGGGAAAACCCCGAAAAAAAAAAAATTTTTTTTTTTCTGTTTTAAAGTAAGGGGGGGTTTTTTTCGGGGAAAAAAAATCCGGTTGAAATTCCAAGGGGGGGGAAAAAATTGGGATTTGATTGAATGCCCAATTTTGGGCCCCCCAACCCCCCCTTTTAACTCAATTCTTTGGGGCAGGGGAGAAAATTTCACGGGCACCCGGGGAGGCCACCTTGCCTGTTAACCCCCCCCCCAAATTGGGGGAATTGACTGAATTTCTGGTATGGGGACGGGCCCGTCCGTTGCTTAAGAAAAAAAAAATGTGAAATCCCCAGTGTAATTTTTTGAAGGTTTTTTTGGTTTTGTTGAGGGATTACATGCCTTTTTGCAGCTCCCCGAGGGGGTTTGGCCCAAAAAGCTTTGGGGACGCCAGAGGGGGGTTTTGAAAAACCCTGCCCATTAATTGGGGAAATGGGGGGGTTTTTCCTGACAAAATAAGGGTTTTCCCTGCCGGGATTTTGTTTTTTGGAAAAAGGGGCTGATTTGTTTGTTGTTTATTTTTTTTGTGGGAAAACCAAATTGGTTATTTTTTCGGTTTTCCCTTGGGTGAGTTTGAGGGGTAAAAGCCTCTTTTTAAGGGGGGGAAAACAGCGGGGGGGTTTTTCCGGGGGCGGCAAATTTGTTTAAATTTGTGGGGGTTTAAAAACTGGGAAATTGGGGGGGAAAAAAAGGGGTTTTTCCCCCCCGGCTTGTTTGGGAAAAGGGTCAAAAAATTTTTTGGGGGGCCACCTTTTTTTTTTTTTTGGCAAGTTTTGGTTTTTTGGGGGGGTTTTTGGAAAAAAAATCTGGGGGGGAAAAAGGGGGGCCCCCTATAGGGGGGCGGGTTTAAAATTTTTGGGAAAAAAGGGGACCCGGGGGTTTTTTTTATTTTATTTCAAATTTTTTCCAAAAACCCCCCAAAAATCCCAAAAAAAAAAGGGGGGGTTTCCCCCCCGGGGGCCCCGGGGGGGAAACCCCTTTTCTTTTAAAAAAAAAACCCTTTTCCCGTAAAAGAAAAGTTTTTTAGGGTAAACTTTTCTGGGGGGGTGGCGGAAAAGGGGGGGAAAGGGGAATTATCAAAGGGAAAATTGTAAAGGGGTTAAGGGAAAAAAAACCCCCCAAAAAAAAACCCCATTTTTTCCAAAACGGTGTTGGGTGGGATTGGGGGGCCCAAAGGGCCCCGGGGTTTTTTTCCCCCAAAACTTGTACCATTTCCCCTGGCCGATTTTCTTGGGGCAGGTTAAGATTGTGGTAGAGGAACAATGCCCCAAGAGTGAAGGTTAGGTGATGGATTTGGTTCGGTTTTGGGGGACATTAGGGCCCGGTGGTCGGATTCTGCTCTTTTTTTTGGGGGTTTATTGGTTATTATTTTGGCTTTGGAGCGGATGGATTGCAAGAAAAGCTTCAGTACGAGGGCTTTTCTTAAACCTCGTTGTTAAATTGGGGCTTATAAAAAAGTTAAAAGCTTTCACCTTCTTTTAAAGATCTCACCATTGAAATTTGATACCCCAATGATTTGGGAAGTTATTTTTTTTTTTTTTTATTCCTTTGAGGGGTGAAACAGTTTAAGAGGGAAGAGGTAGGCAGGGTGATTTTCTAAGGCCAAAGAATGCCGTTTGTGGAGTGTGTTTGGGTTTTTCCTTGGCCTTGTGAAACTTTGCTCGGGTTGAGCGAGTAATAAACCAAACGCAAAATTCAGAAGAAAAGGAAAGAACAGTGATGCGCTTGCAAGGAAAAAAACCAAATTTCCAAATAACTTGAAAGAAAGGAGAAGGTCAAAAGGCCGAAAGTCCAGACACTCAAGCCCTAAAATCAGTTGGTTTTTCTTTTAGAAAAATTTTAAATGTGGACCTTTGCTGTGCTTTACCTGTTCGGGGGTTTATAGACAAAAACTTAAAACAGGCGAAAAGTTGGACAAGGTTGTTGTTTAGGAAAAAAGAAGCATGAATTTGCAATATGAAAAGGGAACACTGCACAGGACAAGAAACGAAGAGTCCTTTAAGGTTCTTATGTGTTTTGTTTGTAGTTTTAAAAGCTACTTGGTTTAGCTGGATGGGCAGGGGCTTGCGGTTTGGACACAGTCAGAGGACACAGGGGTTGTTTCAACGGGCAGACGTTTCTCAGCTTGCTTAAGGATTCTTGGTTCAAGAAGATAACTGGTGGGCTACTGCACGGGGATAATGAGAGGAACCCCGTCTCCAGGAAAACCCTTTTGGGGGAAAACCACCAGGAACCCAGGGTAACCTCCCCGTTTTGCTAACCTGGGGAAGAAATTGCTGTGGGGTTGCATCCATACTAATGTTTTAGAAGCGGTCGTTAGGGCCAGCAAAAAAGGCAATTTAGAAGGCCCTTTTTCAGTTGGCCTATTGTTGAATTTAATTTTAAACTTTGGACGCACAAACAGGTTGTTGCAAAATCCTGCCTACAAGATGGATGATAACCCCTGATATTTATTGGGCCTAAGGTTACGAGGCCTTGGAAGGGTCAGATGCTAAAGGTTTGGTTGAAAATGGCTTTGAAAAGTTGTCGCTGGTTTTGTATTTGGTGATTTGGTGGTAAAGCCTTTGTTTAAGATCAGTTGATTGGGTTCCGTGGCGGCAAATAGCTGGTGAAAAGGGGGAGCGAAAAGTTGCCTAAGATGTCCCCAAAGTTGGGGGGCCTCGTTTTGTGCAATTAGACAAAAAGGGAGGAGTATGCTGTTACAAACAAGAGGAACCCAGGAAAGTCGAAGCTTCCGTTTCTACCCTGTTGTAGGCGCGTGCATTTTTTAGTGAAAAGTTTAAAGTGTAGAGGGCCTTTTTGTTGACGTGAGTGATTTACCACAGTGCCCCTTGTTTTGGGCAAGATGATGTGGGACCCCAAAGGCGGGTTTCCCGCACCAAGTTTTGCAGTAGTTGTTTGGTCTTTCGCCAATGAAACTTGGGAGCTTGATCTCCAGCAAAGGGGATTAGGTTAGTTCCCCGCCCCAGAGAATTGCCACCACCGCCTCTTTCCAACTGCAACTTTCCTTCTAAAGGGGGACTGCAACAAGGTGGTTTTTCCTTGGGGCCGAGCCTTGCAGGTTTAAGACCTGGTTCCCCAATGTGGTTCGAGATATGTGTGGAAGTGGATCATTTTAGGCTCTGTGTTCTGCGAGACAGAAAAAAACAATGTGTAAATGATTTCAATGTTAATTTCTTCAATTTTGGGAATGGCTGTTGGATTTGGAGTTAAAAATGTCAGCTTTTATCTTCACAACGAATTGTCAGAAGCTTTCTGAAGTACAGTGTGGGTTTTTAGTCAGAAACCTGGTTCCCATTAATTAAAGTTAGGGCCTTCCATGACAAAAATAAGTTGAGCTGTCGTTTTTGTTGTTTGTAAAGAACAAAGTAGGGGTTTTTAGTATTTTAAATTCAGGGGTTGGGGAAACCAAAGTTGGAAGTTTTCAAAATGGTTTAAATTGTTGGGGTTTTGGGAGTGGAAAGTAAATTTGGAACAAATTACAGAGAAGGAGTTGCTAAGGGAACAGAAAGGGCAAAACAATGAAAAGGGTGCGTTACAAGAGGATGGATCTAAGAATTTTAGCCCAGGGGCCTTTGACAGGGGAACTTTTCCCATCAGTTTAAATTTGATAGTCCCCTATAGGGATAAGTACAACCCATTTATGAGAAGTTTGAAAAGGAGCTTTCCCCGATTTCCACCTATTGCGGAGGGGCATGACGTAAAAAAAACCCGCTTTGTGAAATCGCCGGGTTCTTTTAAGTTAGTAAATTTTAGTTAAAGGGAAAAATGGGTGCTTTCAAGGATTTGAAAAGTGGATTTGATTTATGATTAAACCGGGAACCCCCCAACAGGGCCCATTCTGTCCCATTGGCGGGATTTGAAGTTGTGGTTTCCTAGACTTTGTAGTCCAAATATAAAGCCAGGCCTGGTTTTGCTGGAGGTGGGGCAACGTTTAATTGACCAAAGTAAGGGGAACCAGAAACCGGGAAGTTACATGGGTCCTTTGCTCTGGAGATGTCGTTTGGACTCCCTTGTTTCTTTTCAAACCGCAAGCTTTTCCTGGCTTCCGGCTTGTGGGAGGAAAACCAATGAGGAAGTTTTGGTTGGCCTTTGTGGAGGCTTTGATTGACCAAATGGCTTTGCTTGTCCATGGTGCCCTGTCCCTGATTTCTGCTTTTTTTTTGGGGAAGAAATGGTGAAGTTTTGGTTTTGGTAATTTATTTTGAGCTTCTTTGGTTGGCTTTTGGGGAAAAAGAAAAAGTCGTACAGGATGAACAATAAAAAAAATAACGGCATTGAATGACTTATTTTCTCAAATGGGAGAGCATTGAAAATTACGTTGTAGCTTAAAAAAAACAAGAGAAGTTTCAAAAAAGGTTCATGCAGGGTACTTTCACTTTGGACAATTCAATCATAATCCATATCACATTTTTTAGGACCTTTCGACAAACCCTTTCACATGTTCATTGAGTTACCGTGGGAGTGTTTTTTTTTTACCCTTTTAGAAATTTAAGATCACCAGGGCCAACCGGATGGAGGGAAATTGAATTGGCCAAGACCTGTATTTGAGTAATTCCAGGGAAGACCATGTTTTACGAGTGGTCCCAAAAATTAATACGTTGTTGTTGCAAGGATTTGTCACCTTATGTAGGACAACCGGGTTCTTCGGGGTGGCGCATGGGATAAAAAAGAGAAGTCAACCACAGAAAAGTTGCTGGAAGACCCCGTTTGGGAAGGAAGGCTTGTATTTTGCAAAGAAAGAGGAGACTATGTTTTGGAAGGAAACCCAGGAAAGTTCGATGTTTGGTTGTGGTAATCTTTTTGTTTGGGTTTATCTTTATTGTTTAATGACGCCTTTTGAATTATTTTAAAAACATGTTTTTTTGAAGAAAGGGAAGCAGAAGAGCCTTAAAAAAATTTGTTATGGGGAAAAGCTTCTTTTAAAAAAAGGCATCGATATTTAAAATTTAAAAGAAGGAAGACTTGTTAAAACAAAAAACCCAAGGAAAGTCCAGTGTTAAGGTTTTAGAAGGGCATTTAGTAAGGTTAATGTAGTTTGGTTAAAAGAAATTAAAGCCTGTTCCTACTAGTGCATTTCACAGTTTTTTTTGGGAAGGGTGGAACAGGCATGAAAATCAAAGGAGAGAAGTTGATGGCAAGATGTTAGGGAAAGAACCACAGATAATTAATTGGAAAGGAGGGTATTTGTTGTTCAGAGAAAAACAAAAAGCCCGGGTAGAAGGGTTTCAAGTAACGTTAGAGCGTCGTTTTATTTAGTAAAGGTTTTAAAATGATTTGGGTTGGAAGCTCAGATTTTTTAATGTTTGGAAGGCATGGGTAAACCCAAACATTTTTGGGGCAGATCAGCCAGTTCCCAGTAGCTAAAAGTAAGAAAAAGTTGTAAGGATGTAATTGAGGATTAAGGTGCAGATTGTTCAACACCCTTTTTAAGCAACTTTCCCGGCAGGGAACCCGGGAAACAAGTGACAGGTTGAGGTCAATTGCCTGTTGTTGACCCGGACCCTTTGGGGAATTTAAAATTTTACGGGGAGGACTAGTGCAGGTCCCTTTTGCAGGAAGATTCTTTGGAAGCCCATGTGCTACCGTAAGGCCTCCATTTGTGGGGGTTTTGTTTTGAAATTAATTTTTGGCGTTGTCACAGGCGGCATGTTGTTGGGTTTCTTGCACCCCATGAGTGGCTTTACACAACGTTTCCCAATGAAGGAATTAGGGCTTTATCAAAAATAATCTGTCGGACGTGTTGTGTATTGAATTGGTAATGAGCCCCAATTGGGTTTGGCCCGGGGGGGAACAGGGTTTTCCCTTTGGGGGAGGAAAAAAGGGGTAAACCCAAAATTTTGTTTTTTCAGGGGCCCCAATTTTTTAAAGGGGTTTTGATATCCCCGGGGGTCCCAAAATTTTGGGGGAAGGGGGTTTGGGAAACCCTTTTAGGGTGCCTTTTTAACGGGGGCCCCTTTTTAAAATTTTTTGTTGTTTTGAAAACAAAAGGGGGGCAAAAAGCGGGGCCCAAGAGGGGTTTTTGCCCCCTTTCTTTTTTGAAAAATCCCTCCGCATTTTATTTGGGTCAAACTTTTTTGGGGTGAAGGGAAATCCCCGGTTTTATCTGTTGTGAAACCATATTGATTTAAATGGGGCCCCCCCAAAGGTGATTTTTTTGGGAGGTCAAATCTAAGCGCAGGAAAACGAGAGGGCCCAGGGGATTTTTTGGGAAAAGGGGGGGTGGGGGGGGGGGTTAAAAACCCCGGGGGAATAAACCCGGGGGTTTGGAAACAGGGTTCCTCTCTTAAACCCGGGATTTTTTCTTTTATAACGAAACCCTTTTTAAAAGATTTTGGGAGGGCACCAAGATTAATTTTTTTGGTTTGGTTTTGGGGGCCCTTTTGGGTTGGGTAAAGAAAATTTTTTTAAACCCCTAATTTGGGGCCCCTTCCCTTTTTTCTTCTTTTATGGAAGAAATGGGGAGATTTTTTTTGGTTTAAAAATTTATTTTTGGGGGGGTCGGCACTTTTTAGCAAGGTGTACAGATGACAATAAAAAAAAAATAACCAGTAACTTTTTTCATAAAAATTTAAAAATATACAGTTAAAAAAAAGGAAAAAGGAAGTTAAAAAAAATTTCCCTTTTTAAATTTTAATTTCCCCCCCCCAAAAATTCCAAATGTAATTTGAAACCTTTTTTTTTTGGTTTTGTTTTTTTTTTTTTTGACTTTTGAAAGGAAGGTATAATATCTAATTAAAGAGGATTTGGGGAAAATATTTCCCGAGGGGCCCCTCAAAAGGGGAAAACATATGTTTTTGTTGGGGTTTTGTTTTTGACCTTTGTGTAAAAATTCTAAGTTTTTGTTTCAGGGGGCCAGGGGAAACAACCCGGGGGAAAAAAAAAGGGGGAAAAAAAATTTTGGGGGCAGGATTTAAAATTTGAAAAAAGGATGGTTTTTGCCTTATTGGGAAGGGAACTTTCGTTCAGAAAAGAGGCCCGGGGAAACCCAAAAGCCTTTTTAGTAAACAAAAAAGGCCGGTTTTGTTATTTAAAAAAGGGCCCAGGGGCCTTTGACAGGGAAACCATGCCTTTTTTTTCAAGAAGAGGAACCCAAAAAGGGGGGGCCCCCCAGTTTTTTAGCATTTTTGTTTTTGCCATTGTCTTTTAAAAAGGGAATGTGGCCCAAAGGGGTTTTTGCTTGTAGGCAAAACCCGGGGGGAAAAGGGGTTTCCCAAGCAATCAAATTTAGGGGGGGAAAACAGTAGGGGGGGCCCGGGTAGGAGAGCACCCCCTTTTGACAACCCCCCCAAAAGGGGAACCCCTCGGGGGGGACCCCCCCCCTTTTTAAGGTAAAAAAAAACAAATGTGTGGGTGCCCAGTGCAAACCGGGTTTTTTAAGTTTTTTTTTTTGGGGGGGTTAATGCATTTTTCAGTTTCCGTGCGGGTTTTGTCGAAAACCCCGGCTCGGGGGGTTAGGACATTTTTTCCCCTTTTTTGGGGGGGCCTTCCAAAAAAAAATGAATGTGGTTTGATTCCCGCGGGGAAGGGGGCTTTTTTCAATGCATTTTCTATTTGGGGGGAAAACCAAAGTTAAATTTTTCCCGTTTTGAGGCAGCTTGATTGGGGGTTTTTTTTTTTTTGAATCCAAAAGTAAAAGACGATTTTGGGGAGGGGGGGGCCATTGTTCGGTTCAAAGGAAAAACAATGCGGTTGCCAAAGGTTTTACGGTTAAATTTTGGGGTTTGGCCCTTTTGGGTTTGATAATGTGGGTTTTTTTTTTAAAGTTGTCCCCAAGGGGGTCCGAAACCCTTTTGGGGGGGAAAAAGGGTTGTGCCCCCAAATTTGGTTCATGGGGGAAGGTGCCCTTTTCTTTGCTTTTAAAAATGCCCCTCCGGTTTGTTAAAAAAAATTTTCGGGGTTTAATGGGTTTTTAAAATTTTGGAAAAGGGGGTTTTTAAATCCCGGGGAAGTAAAAACCCCATTTTATAGGGCTTTTTCCCCCGAAGAGGGGTTTTCCCCGGGGCTTTGTATTTTTGAAAAACGGGCCACCCGGGGGGGGGGGGGAAAAGGCTAAAGGGGGGAAGCTGGGGGCCATCCCCGGGTTTTTAAAAGGGCCCCCTTCGGGAACCCCTTTTTGATTTTTTTTTTTTTAAAGAAAGTTTTTCCCCCAAAATTAAAGGAACACCGAGGGGTTTTTTTGGGGGTCCCTTTTCGGGTTTTTGGGGGAAAATAAAACCATCCCCTTAGTAGTCCCTTCCTTTTCTTTTTTTTGGGAAAAAAGAAAACCCGGGTTTTTTCTTTTTTAGGGCACGGCACTTAGAAAAAAAAAAAGGTCTGATCAAAAAAAAATAAGTCAAAAAACTTTTTTTCTCAATAGCAAAGGCTTAAAAATTGTTGGGGGGAAAAGGAAAAAAGGGTTAAAAAAGCTTCCCCATTTTATTTTAGAAACAAAAAAACCATTCAAGAGCCTGTCTGGACTTTTTTTTAAGGCAGGTTTTTTTTTGTTTTTTGGGGACTCTGAAAGGGCAATGAAGGGAAAAGGGGAATTGGAAAGGGTGTTTGGCCGGAGTTTAAAAAATTTAAAAAGTTTGTGGTTGTTTTGCCCTTTTTTTTGTGAAATTCTAAGTTGATTAAAGGGGGTTTAAAAACGAGGGAAATTGAAGCAAAAGGACAGAAAACATTAAAACGCTTTTGAAGAAACCTAAAATTTTTTAAAAAATTAAAGGGAAAGGACATTTTTTTAAAAAAAAACCCAGGCCCCCAAAAAAGGTTTTCAGTAATCAAAAAATTTAGTATTTCCCATTTTAGTTTTTAGTAAATGTTTTTGTCCCCGGGGGGACAGGTTTCACAAGGTTTTTTTTTTTTTTTGGAGAGAGGGTGGAGGAAAAAAGCCGTTGTCCCCCGGGGAATTTGGGGTTTGTTTTTTAGCCTAAATGTAACATCTAAAGCTGATGTAAAGGAAAAATGATTTAAGGGGCCCCACAGCCAGAGGGGCCCCGTACCAAGCCCTTAACTGAACCAACTTCCTGGGGGGGAAATTTGGGGGGAAAAAAAGGGGCCCAATCGCCATTGACGGGGGCTCGCTAACCCCAAGGGGAAAGGGAAATTTTTTAGGGGGGGGGTTTCTTTTTTTGTGGTAAAGAAAAAATGTGTTAATGCCCAGGGCCCTTGTTGAATTTCCCATTTTTAAGGGGCTTTTGTTTTTGGAAAGCTTTTTGGCCGCCAAGGGGGAAAACCCAGAACTTTG
>JAFBJY010000508.1:0-30753 GCA_016801885.1 Toxotes chatareus | reverse complement strand
AACTTTTTTCACGCTTCCAGCATAACTATGGGCGTTTTTCCCCCATGTTTGGTTTTTTTAAAAAAAACCTTTTTCAAAAAAAAAAGGACTTTTGCACTTCTTTTTTTTTTACTAGTTTGGGGAAAAAGAGCCCAATGTAATAATTTTCACAAAAAATTCATTTGGGGCCTGACCAGTGAAAAGTTTAGTTTTAATAAAACCCGGTTGGTACTTGAACTTGAACTTCCCCCCCTCTTCCCCCTAAAATTCCCTTTAAAATGGATTCGATTCTTTTCCAGAAAAAAAAACTTAGTGTCACCTGGTTCCAAGGGGGTGTGTCCAACCTCACCCCATATTAAATAAGGGGTTTTTCACCTGCTTTTAAGACGGCCCGATAAAGGTAGACCCCAAATTTAATTTTTCATGTGGTTTTTTTTTAAATTTTAAATTTTTTTTTTTAAAAGGTCACTATAAAGGATGTCGATGCTCTTTCAAAATGTAAAACTTCCCCTGACATTTTTTTTTAATAGATGTATAAGGTCATTATCCTGGATGACTTGCTCTTCCAGGAGGGGGGGTTTCCCTGAATATTTTTTCCCGTAGATGTATAAGGTCATTATCCTGGATGTGGGGCGTGCTTTTCCCAGGATGTGACTTCCCTGAATATTCTTTCATGTGGATTTTTAAAGGGTTTATCCTGGATGTAGATGTGCTTTTCCTATAAAAGACATAACTGGAAATCAATTTTTGCTCATCAACTTTTTGTGGACTTTGATATAGATTTCAAACATTTTACATTGCCCCCTTCCCCTGGAAAAGCCAAGTGCCCGGGTTGGGGGACATTATGTCCCTGTCCAGCCCTGGGGACAAGCATGACTAAAGGGCGAAGAAAAAACGTCTTTCATTAGAAAAAGGGGCCCGATTTTGGTGGGGGCAAGTGCCCCATAAAAGACTGCGGGTCAAAAAAAAGGGCCTCGCCAGGCTGGAAAAAGCACCTCATCTCCGCCCATGGGAGAACGGTATGATACACTTTCCCGACAATTTACGGAAAAACAAAAACCCTTATTCTTTTTTCCCTTTTGTTCAATCATTTCTTCTCTTTCCCACGGGGAAACCCAGCCAGGCTCATGATGAAGGCAAAAAAGCCGCCTTTAAAGGAAAAGCCCCGGGCCCCAAACCCCAAAAACAACACCCCCGCCAGCCCCCACAGACCCCCCGGGACCCCGGGGGTTGGGAACCCACCCCATCTCCACCTCCACCAGCAATGCCTGCACAGACTGGGAAACCCCCTGATCTACGGGGTTTGGGGGTTTGCACTCCTTTAAAAAGGGTGAAAAAAGCTCTGGGGGGGAGGTGGAGCATCTAATTTTGTGACACAGCAACTGTGTGCTTTTAACCTAACACCATCTACCCCCCCAAACCCAAACAGTCCCTGTCTCCCCCTGCCTTGCCACAGCCTGTGGGGGGTAAACCCCTCTGCTCCTGAAACCTGCAGGGGAGGGTGCAGTGGCTGACCCAGTCCTCTGCTCCTCCACCCCACAGGGGGGGGTCCCCGTGGCTGCTCCGTCCTCTTTTCCCTCAAACCTGCGGGGGAAGGTCCCGTGGCTGTCAGCCCTCTCCCCCCCGCCCCCCCGGGGGGGTGCTGGCTGCTCCGTCCCTCTGCCCCCGCCCCCCCGGGGGAGGTCCCCGTGGCTGCTCCGTCCACTGGGCGTGGGAGCCTCCCCCAAGGGTGGTATTACTGCTGCTTCAAGGGGCATAAACACCCCGCTCTTGTATTAAGAAAGTACCCTTTTCCTTTTTTTAGACCCCCTGGGACTTTTTTTGGGGAAACCCTCTTAGGGAAAAACATCAAAATGCACTGGGGAACATTAAGCAGAAAAAAACATGTCCAAAAGTTCCCCCTCTATTTTTCAGGACGGGAACTGACATAAATATGACCCTTTTTTTTTAAAAGGACATGGTCAAACTGAATGGTGCAAAAAGCTCGGGTTTTTCTTCCCCAAATCCAAGTCATAGCTTTCCCACCACCATGTTTAAATGCTCATAAATTTCCCATTATTTGGCCCATCAGGTCCTCAATCAACTCAGTTCAACACTGAAGCCCCAAGGGCCAGAAACCGCCCCTTGCAGACAAGGGGCCTTTCCCGGGCCCGTTGTTAAGCGGGCTAATGTACCCAAAATCGGATGAGTTTTTAAAACACCCCAAAACATTTTAAAAGTTGGCTGCGGGGAAAAAAAAGGGGTTTAAAGGGGCACAAATCGTAAAAAGATTGGAATAAAAAAAGAAAAAAAGGGTTTTTTTTCAATGCAATAAATTTTAAAAATGGTTGATTCCCCAAACACTGATGTGACTATGTAATTTATCCTGTTTTTCTACAGCTAAACTGTTTGGGAAACAAGGACATCCTGTCTTTCATTAAGCTGGCAGAAAACAGACTAAAATTTTGGTGATTTTTAAAACAAACAACAGGGCACAAAAAATGCGTCTTCCTGGGCATGACAACAGATGATATGAAACCCCAGGCATAAAAAAAACTTCACAATCAGGGGTGGGGGTTGTTAATGATGTAAATTTTAGGCGTAGAATCCCTGGAACATTTGTCCCTTTTTTCGGGAAATTGAACTTATTTTTCACCCCAAACCCCTACCCCCTCAGTCAAACAACTGCCCGGGCATGTCTTTTGGTACTTCCCCATGGAGGTCCATTTCCGGGAAACAAAACTCACCCCTTCACTCCTTATCTTCCCCTCAGTCAAGCAACTGTCCTGGGCATGTGTCTTTGGTACTTACCGCATGGAGGTCCATTTCCGGGAAACCCTGAACTCCCCACCCTTCACCCCCAATCTACCCCCTCAGTCAATCAACTCTCCTGGGCATTTTCTGAGGTACTTGCCCAAAAGGAAATCTTAAAAAAGGGGGAAAATTCCCAGGAGGTCCTTTTATGGAACATCAACACCACCCAGCCGAAAATTTTTCCCCCTCAGCCAAGCAACTCTCTGGGGCATAACCCCTGTTGTAAAGTTGTCATCTAAATGTAAGTTGTTTTTTTATAAACTTTCCTTCAAAACTTCTTATTTTCCCGGGTACCTGATCCAAACCCCGTGGGGGCGTTGGGCCCCGGCAATGGTGACAAGTCAATAAGGTCATGATGGGACACCTTAAATTTTAACATGGGGCCACTCCTCCCTTTCGGGAAAAAGCCCAAAGCCCTTTTTTTCTTTACCAGGTCTGGAAAAGAAATGGAAAAAAATGGGGGAGTACTTCCCAAGACAGGGGAAGTTTTGGTTTTCCCAGGGGACTTTTGGGCCCTTTCCCTTGAGGGGTTCCCAACACTTTTATCAATAGTTTTCCATAAAAATTTTTTAAGCATATGTTTTCCCACCCTTATATACTGTATATCCCTTTAAAAGTGGTGATGTTTCCCCCTACTCTCCTGGTTGAAAAATCTCCCCCACCTCTGAGGAGACAGGGGAATGAACAGGGCATGTGCCAGCCCCCCAAAAAAACCCGTAAATTTCACGTGTTCCCCAAGAAAGCGACCCCCACAGAAAGGGGGGTCAGTGAGACTAAGAACCCTTTTGGATTAGATTAAAGATGTTCCCCCCCCGGCCATTGACAAGAAAAAATTAAACCCTTATAGAGTGTGTAAGAATACTCTATAATTGCAATTTCTTGCTATTTGGTCTAAACTAAATGTACCAAATTTTTAATACTTTCTTTTCAAAATCACCCAAAGGGGAAAGCCTGGGGGGAGGGAAGGAGGAGCCCCAAACCCCTGGGGGACTCCCCGGGGGAGAAATCAGGGGAGGAGGGGCCCCAGGAGACAATTTCCAGGGGGACTTTTGGGGGTGGGGGGGCCCAGGGGGAAAGGGGGGTTTCCCAGCCAGAGGGCCCTGCTGGGGGTTACACCTGGGGGCCTACCCAGATCAGGGAAGGGGCTACCTGACGTTTTGGGGGTCATGGGGGGAAATAGGGGCCCCCCCCTCAAGGAAGACAGAGACATCAGCGTGCGAGACATCAGGGGGTGGGGGACACCAGCAGCGGGGGCCTCAGAGGGGGGGGACCTCGGTGGGGGCATGGGGGGCGCGGTGGAGTCATGGTCTGGCGTGGCTCTTTTGACTATGAAAAAAGGTCCCCGACTCGGGAACAGAAGATTCTCTGTGAAAAAATTCATTTATAACCCTTTACTGTACTTTTTTTTTTTCATATAATATCTTGTTCTAAAAAAAGGACTTTTTCTAATATTAATGGTTCATTATTTAAAAATAACCCGAAAAAAACTTACAAAAACCCACATTGCCAATGGTTTATGACCATTTTTTTGCCCCTTTTTGGGGCTACGTCTAACTTACTTTGGGCCCAATTTCCCGGGAACAGGGGAAATTTACCCCCCGTTCCCCCTTAATTTTCCCCCTCTCCAGGCTACTGTTCTGGGGCGATTTTTGAAATTCTTCCCGCAGGGGGGCCCAAATTTCCCTGGATCGTGAACTTACCCCGTTCCCCTAAACTTTGCCCCCCTTCAACCCTTTGCCCCGGGCATCTGTCAAAATGGCCATGGGGGGCCCAATTTCCCAGGGCGTGAAACTTCCCCCGGTTGCCCCTAACGTTTCCCCTTTGTCAGGCAACTGTCCTGGGCATGTTCTGAGGTACTTCCCGCATGGGGTCCAATTCCAGGAACGACCTTACCCCATTCTCTTCAAACCCCTTTGTCAGGCAACCGTCCAGGGGCATGCCCAAGAGGTACTTACCGCATAGGTTCAATTCAGGAACTTGAACTTACCCCGTCTCCCCTAACATTTCCCCCCCTTTGGGTTAATTTCCCGGGTCACTTTTCCCATAGTTTGGGAAAAAATTAATTCCTGGAATTTAAAAATAGACAGACAGTGACCTGGGGGCCCGTTTAGGGTTTTTCAAAAAATTTTTCCCAAAACCCTTTTAAAGTTTACAAAAAAAAAGAAAAATTTTGAAAAAAATAACTTTTTTGAGATCTCCCTAATTAATGGCGTCTGTCATATTTTCCCATTTCATTATTTCATCTTTTTTCCCCAAAAATGGGGAACCAACCCCCAAAGGAAAGGTTTAAATTTTTACATTGGAATGTAGGGGGTTTGGGCATAAGCCCCTGGCAAACCCCCGGAAAAACCCCGGCGATTTAATCATTGAAAACCCTTTTCCCGATATAGGCATTTTTCCCAAATTTTGGCATAAAACTCAAAACCCTTTGTTTTAATCTTCTCAAAAATACCAAATGAATTACAAAAAAAAACCTTACCTACAGTTAAATTCTTTTTCTTCATGTTAACAGTAAAATATACCCCCCGTTGTTGGGGGTTTTTAAAAAATGTCACAGAAAGTCACATTTCCTTTTAAATTGTTTAACAACAGACACACACGGGGCAGCAAAAAGTTTTCCCCAAATACCTTCCTCCTTAAAAAGTGTATCTATCTGCTGTCCCCGGTGGCGGGGGGTGAATAGTGAGGGGGGGTTTTCCATAGTAAAGGTCACTGAAGTTATTTTACATCAAAACAGAAAATTTTCCCAAATGAAATTTAAATGAGGACAACAAATAACCTTATAACTAATATAGTTATATGTCATTTATTAAACCCTTAAGTAATCACTATAAAAATTGCTGAAAAAGTCTTTTTTGAACTTTTGGAACTAAACATAGGTTCTGAAAAAAGATTCTTGATTTAAAAAAAATTTAAAAGCAAGAATCCAAAAAAATTTGGCATCTAAAGATTCGACGATCCTTTTACCTTCTTCTCTGTCAGCTTTTGTTTCCCTGAAATCTTTTTGTTTTGTCATGTTTAAAAACCCTTTCACGGGTTGGAACCCACTGCCTCAGGAAAGCATTCTACATTTTAAAAGATTCTCACCCCCTCCCACCCCTTTTTTTCCACCCTTCCCCCCTCGGGGAAAGAAATTTTTGAATCCATCAAAACACCAACCACAAGCCCTGCTAACGGTTTTTACCCCAAAAGCCATAAAACACACTCAACTCATCTCGGGAAATAAATCCCATGTCCCCTCCACATGCAATATTTGATTGTTTCAAAATTTTATGATTGTTCATTTATTTTTTTTTTTCCCCTGTCACTTTATTTGAAATCTTTTTATGACCAGCATACTGCAGCCCCTTTAGCTGACATACTTGATAGGATTGGAATGATTAAATTCTTGATTACTAAACCCAACAATTTTTTTTTTTTTTTTTTTTTTACTTCCAGGCACCCATATTTTGGACCCGCACCTAAATTTTTGTTGTATATCACGACAATAAAAAGTATCTTAAAACCCTTTCAGATGATTTTTTGTACGGGGTGTCATATTTTAAACACAGTGTAAAAAAATATAAAAAATTAAAAAAGGAGGTCAGCAGGGACCTTTCAGTCACAGCTGTTTAAAAACAAAAAAGGGTTTTGCCCCCCCCCTTAAAAAAGAAACCCCAAAGGGCTCGCACAAGTCATTTAAAAAGTCCCTTTAAAACTCAAAATCACTGGATCAAAGCCCAAAGGCCGGGAAAAAAAACTTAAACAACAAACCTGTCCAAAAAGGGGTGAAAAAACCAGAATCTCAATTCAAAACTTCAAACATTGAAGTTCTTACTTGGGGTGAAAAAATGAAAAAAAGTGAATAAAGGGGAACAGAGGAAAAATTTCCCAGAGGAAAAAAGACAGAGAAACAGGCAACACTAAGGCAGGACAGCAGGTGAACTGCAAATGATTTGGTTCTTATCGGGTAAAAAAAAAAAAAAAAATCTTTAGATTTAAAAATTGTAGAGATTTTTTAATTTTTTTTTAAGAGAAAATTTTTTTATTTGAAGTGTTCAACATTACACTATAATCTTAAATAAAAAGCAAAACCCCTGATCTTTTTGTCTCAAATAAGCAGGAAATCTGGAAAAAAAAAAAATAAGTGTTAAAATAAAAATCCATTAAACTCTCACCCAGTCCCAGTCAAAAAAAATCTTATTTTAAGATTCAGCAACAAACTTAAGTTGCTTGATTCCAAAATCAAACAACAAACTATTGCTCTGACTTCAAATATGTTTTAAACTGTGAAAAAAAAAATGATCAACCTTAACCACAGCTCATCCCCGTCCATGGCATTTTTTTATGGCAGTGTTTATTCGGGGGTGAAAAAACACAAACTTGATCACCCAATACATCAATCATCCTTTTTGCCCTATTAAAGTCTACTTCTGTGGGCAATAATATACCAAAAAACTATATTTTGTTTTTGGGACAAACGTATGTTCTTTGAAACTAACTGAAAAAAAGGAAAAACAGTCAATGAGGTTTTTGCACATTCTTTTCCGAGCAACGTGGGACCCGCCACCTCATATGCAGCAATTTGGACTCCCAAAATTTGTGTCTCATAATGCTGGTACTCAAAAAGCAAAAAAAGAGAATCATATATCAAAAAGATATCTTTTTTCAGTCCCAAAAACCCGGGGGAAAATCCATCTACATCTACAGTAATCATAGATTTCCCCCTGATGTACTTTTTCCATTGAGGATGTACCCTGTCACTTTAGACAACAGGTCGTGACCTCTATTCTGAAAAAAACTTTTACTTTTCTTCTTGGGTAATATTTCTGACCCAGCTGAGACAGGCCCTGATTCTCTTTTACTAACCCAAAATTGGTTTTAATACCTGTTTGATTTTTACAGCATTCAAAAAGGGAAAGATTATGGTTTGCAAAAGGTTTACAGACATTTTTTAAAATTTAACTTAGAAACCACCCTTTAAAAAAACTGTGCAACTTCAAATAACACATGCTTCAATTAAAGGAAAAAATTGTCCCGGGTGGTAAACCAACATGTCATGCTACGGGGTTTTCATTGGCTTAGGGAAAAAATTTGAACTGTGCAGATGTTGCTCAATCTGTGTCGGCTGTAATACAGTTTCCAAAAAAAATAACGGGGAAAAATACAATTTGAACAATTTTTATCTCAAAAATTTAAATTAAATAAAATTTTACATAGTCGTTGTCAATATCACTCAAAAAAAAAAGGTAGTATTTTTAAAAAATATTAACATTTGTCCCCCATGACTGTTTTAATTTCTTGTCATTACAGCTAAATCTGACACTAATAGGTTTTGTCTTATTCTACAATTAGTAGGGCTGAATGATTTAACGTTTTTTGATGGGCTCGATTTTTAACAAGCGATCATGTGATCAAAAAAGCTGTGGTTTTTTGGGGTGCTGCTGTCGAACCCCGGATCTGCTGTGTCCTATTTTACACATACAAAACTGTCTCCTTTCCTGCCAAAACTCGCAATCAGAAGCAGCAAAGCTGCTCCTCCACAGGTCAATTTAAACGGGACAACCCCGCTCCTTTAAATTTTTGAAATGGACCAAAAAGCAGAGTTAAAGGGTTTAATCCCCCAAAAAAAAAAAACCTCGGCCATTTGTGAGTATTTGGGGTTTTAGGGGTGCAGGCGTGCAAAAACAGATACTTGCAAAACCTATTACTAAAATTGCAACATCTAAACGTAAAAAAAACCCAAATTTTTACTAAAAAAAACACCCCAGGCTTTTGCCCGGCCCCTGATGAAAAATCCCCCCACACCCCACTTCCCGCCAATTGCCATCCCCCAGCTGTCGTGGGGGTGAAAAGTGCTAACCCGGCTGAAAAAAGGGAAAAATTATACCAAAAACACTGATTGGTCAACCCAAAAGACCGAGCCATATCTTAGTTTGACTGTCATTTCCCTAAATGACAACTCTGAGTTGAAAATCGCTGCCTGCAGACGGGAACCCCTTTTCCCCCCAACCACCCGGAAGTATTTCCCCGGGGGGGGGGAAGTGTCTGTCAAGCTGGGGGCGGGGTTAACGTTTTGGGTTTTGGGGGCTGCTGAGCTATAAATGAATGACTCACCTATTTTAATGTCCCGACATTTTCCCGAAGGGAAAAAAATTGGGTGATTTTTTTTTTAGTAATCTTATATCATTACCAGCCTTTTTTAATTTCACTGCTTAAAAAAATAGTCAAAGGTTTTTTTAATATAGGGTTGGGAAAAAAATACTTTAACTGCTGCTTTTAGATGTTGATAAACTGCTCCTTGAGCCATAAAGACTATTACCTTCCCCATTAGTGTAAGGCTTTTTTTAAAAAAGATATAGTTAACTTTTTTTTTTTGGGAAATTTTTTGTATTTTATTTAACACCACGGATTTTTTTTCACTACTTTTAAATTAAAACAGTCAAAAATGTCTTTAGTTCATTAGGTGCATTAGTTGGCATTTAATGTTTTAATTGTATGATGTCATTTTTTTCATGTTTTTTAAATGATACTGTACCTGTGAATTTGCACTGAAAACTTGATTTGGGAAAAAAGTGAAATCAAATCAAAAAGTTATCTGCCAGAAAAAATCACAATTAGTCTTTTTCCCAAAATCTTTCAGCCCCACAGGTGATTAAGGAAAATTTGATGGGTGAGTTAATCTCATCTAATTCTACCTGTCTATTTTGGGATGCCCAAACCCAAAAACTTATCAATGAGGTGCCAACACGCTGGAACAGCACAAAAAAAAATACTGTCAAAAGGGTACAAAGAGAGGGGAAACCCGTGTGGGTATCTCTGGCCCTCTAAAAACAGATTTGACTCCACTTACAGCTGATAGTATACCATCCCTAAAGGCCTTTTTTGTGCTTTTCTTTTCCATCAACTTCGTGGGTTGTCCCCTGAACAACACCCAAAAAAGGGATGGGAAAAACCTAACCCCTTTAACACCTGAAACGTCAAGTCACAGACTTTCTTCCCAAACTGGAGTCATTAAGTGTGTTATTTCAACAAACCCCCAAAACCCCCGATTTTTAAAACACTCAGGGTTCCCCAGTTCCTCAAATGCAATGGGGTCCATCAATAACTACTTGGTTCCCGAATTTGCATCTGTGTCGGGCGCACAAATAAGCCCCAGCGGAAACCCTCTTTCCCCAAAAGCTGTCTGCAACCATTAGGGATGTTATTCCCGCATTATTTGTTTTTTTTGTTGTTTAAAAAAATGTACTAAAATGCCAATTTGTTGTTTTTTGATAACCTTTTTGCCCTCTAGGCATAAGTGAGCAGGCAGACCAAAAGTGCCACAGCCATCCCGGGGTGAGAAAACCTGGTAGAGGGTAATATTGCCAGGTCCCCGGGGTTTTGAGATGCTGGGACAACCCGGAAAAATCTATCCCAAAATTCTTCCAGCTTTCCTTTCTTTTGCCTCCCCTCATCTTTTGCCATGTGGCCGGGGGTTTTCTGGGTGGAGGAATTTTTTCAAAAAAAAAGTAACAGACTCAATTTCAAAACATTGGAAAAACTTTTTTTTTTTTTATAAAAAAATTTAAATTAATCCCAAAATCCTGGCGTTCCCCCATTCTTAATACGTTCATTTGATTTTCCCTTATTTATATCTAGCTCATCAAATCAGTGTCAGTTGAGTCTGTCAACTGGGGTTTCCTTTTTTGGGATTTTAAAGGGCCCGCAGGTGTCAGTATTCAGTGACCCTATATTGACACAGGATCCCAAAAAGATTTGCAATGGTGGGCTTCATGGCGCCCCTTTCTTTGTTTTGTACTTTTTTTTTTTGATCTTTTCCTTGCTGCCCTGTCTTTTTTGAGGTTTTTTGTTTTTTTCCCCGTAAAAAGTGATTTTGTGTTAAACCCTTTGAGTGATTTTATGTTCTTCTTTTTTTGGGATTTTTTTTTTCCTTCCCTTTCCCTGTTTGGGTGATTATTATTTTTCTTTTTTTAATAAAAACTTTATTTTTTATTCTGCTCCCTGGGGTTATGCTTTTTTTGGGTTCCGTCTTTGCTCAATCCGGGCATACTGTACTGTACCCTTTTCTTTGGGAGGAATTCCCGCTGCAGGTCGAAATCTCTCAGCCTCAAAAAAATGTGTTCAAGGGAAAAAGTCCCTTCCTCCGGGGAAAACAAAAAGGGGTGATTCAGCTTTTTTTTTTTTTTTTTATTAACACATAAAAGGGACAAAAATATTGGGTTTAAAGGCAACATTCAACAAAACCAAGACCACATCGACCAATCCCTATCATTAGATGAATAAAACACATAAGGTGTCCCTTTTTCTGGCTGTATATTAAACAAGTCTTTAGAAAAATAAAACATTTATAGTTGTTGAAATATTTGAAATCTTTTGGGGAAATTTTGATCTTTTTTAATCCCAAAGAGCTTTGTTGGAATCCCCTTTATACTTTCTATGTTTTGGATGGTCAGGATCTTATTTTTAAAAAAAGAATAAAAATAAAGAAAGTCAGAGCAGAATAAAATGGTGGTCAACTCCTGAAGACAAAGGGTTTAGGGGTTGGTTAACTCCATTTACAGAGATTTATCTCTGTACCTTTTAGAAGGGTCAGATTCAGAACTGATTTTCTTGACTCCCCTGTTTCCAAAAGGGAAAAATTCTCTGAAACACTAAATCATTTTCCCGAAAAAGCAAACACCATAGATGATCTGATACACAGAAGACTGTGAGATCCCTGGTTAATGCCCCCGTGCACATTTTATTTCCCTTATCAATAAAAACCCCTGCCTGAGACATTTTCTCCCCTCATATGTCAGACCTGCTGCTGTCAGTCAGGAGAGATTCTGATTTTTTTTTGTCCAAATTATTCAACCTCTGATATTTTCTCTTTTTTTTTTGGAGATGACATCTCAAATAAAAAGTATCCCCTTTTAATTATCACTGCAGTTTAAAATACATGATGTGTTTTAACCTCCAAATGATATTGAACCCTTTATTCTCAAATGCAACCCCTTTTTGTTTATCAGGCTCAGCACTTTTAACCACATTACCTTCATTTTTTTTTTGGTTTCTTTAACAAGTGAAGGGGGGCCCAGATGTGACAAATTCAATGTGACTCCCTGCTGCAGGGGGGGGTTTTTAAAAGGGTGAGAAAAAGAGAGAAAAAAACCAAAGCTAATATCAGGTGTGAAAGTACAAGATGGTTGAAACTGTTTGGGGGCTCTCGTGTTTTCTTCTCCCGACATGTCAGTTTTTTTTAAAAAAAACCGCCCCCAGACAGACCCGACATCGTCACCATATCACCTCCCCTTCCCTTTCATTGTTGGTTTTAAATGTTTTCTTAAAGGGGAAATTCAGTAAAGGAAATTCTCTTTATCCAGCCCGGGTTTCCCGCTTTTTTAATCCCATTTTTTTCAAGACCTCCAAGGTTTTCTGTCTTCATGGTGGAAATTTTTCTGCTCCTCCCGCAAAGCTGGAACCTCCCGAAAGCAGGGGTATTTATACTACAATCACCTGAAAGCCCTTGGCTGCCCAAATTCCATTTTTCTAATTATGGATTTTTTCCCAAACCCAAATGGCTTCCCCCCCGATGATTTGGGGTGTTCCCCGTGTGTTTGTGTTTTTTTTAATTTGAATTTACCAAATTTTGTGAGATCTGTTTTAACTTTTATTAAAGGACTTTTTCTGTTTCGAGTGTCAAAAAAATTTAAATTAAATTCCCTTTGATTCAATGTTATGTTGTTTTTCCCACTGAATCAAGGGGAATTTAATTTTTAAATTTTAAACCCGGTGAAACACCTTTCACTTTTAAAAACCAACTAAAAATGGTTAAAACATTTTTAAAAAAAAAGAAGAAAAATATTAATCCATTTTTGATAAAGGATGATTTTTTGTGACACTTTCCAAAGTGAGTTCTCTCTCCCCACTCCTGCTCTCTCTGTTCTGGCCTCTTAAATAAAAACTTGATAAGCATTGGGGATTATTTCTAATTTAAATTTACCTAGAAACACATCACACATATTAAAATTTTAGTAAAATGGAAATGAGATTTGTTCTGTGACTCAAAATGTGTGTTTGTGTTTTGTGTCTTGTGTGTGTGTGTGTGTGTGTGTGTTTCACCTAAATTCACTTTCACTGATATCTTTTTTGGACTCAGTGGAGGGGTTTTTAAGGCGTGTGACATTCCCTTTTTAACACAGATTTGTTATGAAGCCTGAAATCCTTTTTTGGGCCCTGAACAGGGCTCCCTAAAAAGAAATTTTTTGTCTGGTTCGGAATTTTCTGAAAAAAACTCTCCACTTGTTAAATAAAATGATTCAGTTAAAACTGACATTAAACAACTGGAAACCAGCCAATGGGATGTGAAGAGGAAACAACAAAAACACTTTCTCTTAGGGCAAGGAAAGAGTGTACAAAGGGAAATTCAGACCCCCTTTAGTTTTAAACTTAATTTGTAGATTTAATTTTAAAAGGGTAAAAAACAATGTTGTTAATCAGTCAGTATAAAAGTGAAAATGGGCCCCGATTCACATTTGGGTTTAAATTTTCTTTTGTGAAATTTATTTGCTTTTGTCCCTTTAAAAATAGGGGTGAAAAAAAAACAACAGAAACTTCTCTCTTCTCCATCTTTTAGTGGAAAAAATTTTAAAAGTCATGTTAGGGCCGACGGTTTTCCCCCCTTCCTCGTGTTTCTGGGAGAACCCCCCTAGTGTTTTTTGTTTGTCCCCCTGTTTGTCTGTGTGTCTGTGTGTGTGTAGGCCTGGGTGTGGTTGACTTACTTTGGGTTTCCTCCAGAGCTCCTGCTCACCTGTCTGCAATCACCTCATCAGCCACACCCCTAGCCTGCAGTGTATTAACACCACCTCTTCTCTCCACACCATGTTGTCAGTTCACAGTAGTGTTAATACTCCTGTTAATGATCATGTTTGATGTGTGCAGGTGGATAAAGCTCAGTGTTGATTAAGAGAGAAGCTGAATTCTCCCTCCACCTGTGTCTGTGCCACAGAGTCTGACACTTTACATAAATTCTACTAATGAAGACAATAAACAGTGTGTGTCCCACTGCTGATCACTGAAACCTCCATTTCTGTCAGGAGGACATATGAACTGGATTTCTCATCCTGTCGTCCTTGCTTTTCCTTTACCTTCAGCAACTTTCAAATACACTTTAACATTTTTTTCACAGTTTAATTTGATGTAATTTGTAAACAAATGATGTAAAAAAATTTTTTTAATCGTTTACTTACCCCTGTTCTATCCCACCACCTTTGTCCCCCAGAAAAATTGATGCCATCCATTAATTTCCCTGATACAAATCTATTTAACCTGAAAATCAAAGGGAAGGTAAGGGAAAAATGATACACCTTCCCAAGATATTTATGACCCCCCCAAGTTGACCGAGTTATTTCCCCTTTCCCCCTTACGGGGCCCCCACGTGACCCCTCCCCCTTTTGGGTCGGGCGCCACACACCTCCCCTTGGGCCCCCGCCCCGGGGGGAAAAACCCCTCATCACCCCTCCCTCCTCCACCCATTTTCCATAGGAAATATATAGCTAAAAAGAATAAAAAGGTTCTAAAAAAACACAAATTTTCCCAAGTTGCAAAAAAAGGCAGCAAGTATAGAGTCACCCAAGTGGGGGAAAAAAATGAGGGGGACAACGTCCAAAGCGGTTTTTTTGGAGCAAAGGGAAAAGGAAGACGGAAATTTTTTATGACAAAGACAACAGGAGCCCTTAAGACAAAATTTCTTCCTCGGAAACCCGGGGAAAAGACGTATAAAGAGCCTCAGCAAAGCCCCCGATCTAACCAGATGGCGGGATTGTACCCCCCCATCAAGTCTCGGGGGCCCCCTTTAAAAAATCCCCCAAGAGAAAAAGGGAAAACTCGGCAAACTGCGGGCGCACCCTCCGGCTCGGGAAAGAAGAATTTTTTACAGCCCTACGGACGGGTGGGTTGGTGGGGTTATGCTTTCCCGCTAAAACCCGGGGGAGTTGGGGTGAAAGGGGGGTCAGGATAAGTTGAACCCCCATAGCCATTGACTTCTTTTAACTTTGGGGTGTGCTAAAAACATTTGTTATGAGGGCCCCCAAAGGCCCCCGGACCGTTAGGGGGGCCCGGGGTGTGTTTCCCCCCAACACCAGCCAGCTGTGGAGTTTTGGCCTCCCCCACCGGCGGAGCTGGCAGGGAAAAGATCACTTTCAGCCCGTATGGTTCCAAAAGTAGGGTTTTTGGGCCGAGGGTTTCCCTTTCCAGGCCCCCTGGGCCCGAGGATCCGGGCAGGGAGTTCCTTGTCTTGGAGTTTTTTCAATTCAGATCGGCGTTTTCCCAAAGGGTTATTGGGCCCTCCCGTTTGTGTCTGGCATTGAACGATGAAAGCGGAAGGAAATATAAACCTTTTTCCCGAACTTTTCGCAGCTGGAGGGAGGCTTTAGTGGTAAAAAAAACCCGCCCTTTTCCTAAAACTTTCCAGCCCCCCCCCTCTGCAGCATCCCCCCAGACCACGCCTAAAAGCACTATAAAAGAGACTTGGAAAGTGAAAAAAAGATATGTTCGGGGGCCAGAGGAACAGGAAGGCTTGTTTTGTTAAAAAGGGGCTTCGCCAGCGGCCCTGCCCCCATTTCCCCAATGTTCCCGGCAATTGTAGGTCGCCAAGCTTCCCCTTTTCGTCCTCAGATATGGAAGAGGCCCAGGTTCCCCCACACCGCCCCCCTCCCCGCCTTTTCTGGGGTATGCCCCACAGCACCCCTCACCCCACCTTCATCCCCCCCTTTCCGGGTATCTCACCCCCTTGGGGTCCCCCGGGCGCGGGGGGGGCCCCGAACCCCCCCTAGCTCCCGCCCCCAGATGCGGGGGCCCCCGGGAAAACCCCCACCCCGCCGCCTCGGGCCAGGGGCCACCCCCCGATCCCTGCCTCCCCCCTTTCCCTTCCCAACTTTATCAGAAAGCAAAATGGTGGAAAGGTTAAGTGGGCGGGGGGTCTCATCCCCTTTCCCAGGCTGTAAAATCCCCCGACCATCTGCTAAACCCTGACTGTTCAAAAATTCCCCCGGAAAACTGCTGGCTGTCTGGTCAAATCCTAGCCAGACCCAACACATGTGTCGGGAAGTACTTGAAAAAGGGTTTTTTACCAGCCCAACTCCCACGGGCTGATAGGGATTTTGTACCCCCCAGTTGTTTCCCCTTCCATTCAAGCTCATTGCCCCTTCCCCAACATCCAAAGTTGGGGGCCGGGAAAAGCCGATGCGGGGAAGAAACCCAACCCCCAAACTGAAATGGGGTAAAAATCGGAAGAGCATCAGCAAAAGAACGATGACTTGATGGGAAAAGGTTTGGGTGAAAATCGAAAAACCGGGGCAGTCAGCAGTGCTGGAAAAAAAAAGAAATCTTTTTGGAAAAAAAAAATGGGTAATCGGGGAAAAAAATGTGTGGGGGCTGGGAAGCCCCTTTTCCCCCATTTCTCGTTAATTCATTTTTGGACCGTTATTCAAAACAAAATCTCAAGGCGAAAATTTCACAGTAGTTGAAAATCAATGGAAAACTTTTCTGGACAAAGTTGTTCCGCCTGTAAACCCCCCCTTTTTGGCGACTTTTTTTTAATGCTGTGTGCATAAACCCCAGGTATTTTTCCCAGAGCCCTTTGGAAAAAGAAAGAATGGACTGGGAGCTTTTTTTTTCCCACCCAGCCCCGGTCTTTGGTTAAATTCTGTTTTTGTTTGTGGTTTGTTTCCCAGTTACTGTCTGCAAAACAATTTTGCCTGTCTATCACCGCTGAACTGGGGGAAATTTACACACATGCAAATTTTCGGACCCTTTCCCGGTTAACCCTTTTTTTTAAAAATTTTTAAAAAAGTTAGATGGATGCTTTTTTTATTTTTCTTCAAACATTTTATAAAATTTTTTCCCAAACATTTTTTTTACCTTTTCTTCAAACTTTTATTTAGCTATTTTCTTCAAACATTGTATTTATTTTTTGCTCAAACTTTTAAAGCTATGTTCTTCATTCATTGTATTATGTTATTTTTTTAAACATTGTTTTTTAGCTTTTTTTTAAACATTGTATTTAGCTTTTTTTTGGTGTTGTTAAAACAGGGGCCCCCTTAAAAATAAATAAATAAAGAAAAAAAAAAAAAGCACTCTAGTCCCCTTGTTGTTTCCCATTTCGGTTGAAACTAATAAGAAGGGGGGGAGGGGTGGGGCGTGGTATGAAAAGAGTGTTTAAACCCCCCTCACCCGGGAGCTTTGGGGGGAAGAGATCGACTCAGACCCGGGGGCAAGATAAAACGGGGGGAAATCGGGCCCAAAAAGGGGCCAGGGGTTTTTACCCCAAAAGGGCCCCAAACACTCTGAAAAAACCCCAGAATACATTTTCCCAAAACCCCCGGTGTTTGTCCCCGCCTTTTAAAACCCAAATTTCAGGCTGATTTTTGGGACATGCAGGCTCGGGTCCAACATAACGACGGGTACAAGTATTTATTAATTGGAGGGGGGAAATTTTTTTCCCAAAAAAGGCCTATGTCCGGGCGAAAAAAAGAAAAAGGGGGCCCCGATGCAGTAACGTAGCCTTTGAATCTATTTTTCCAAGAAAAACCCCAAAAAAGCTGCAAACGGGCGCGGGGGAATTTTTTAAACCCAAAAAGTTTGAAGCCCTGATGAAAAAATGGGTATAGTGCATTTTGTTACAGCCAGTACCCAAAGGCCCCCGGGTGTTTAAAAAGTTTTAAACCCGCGCTAAAAAAGGGGGAATGTGGAATATTTTACCCAATACTCATCGATACCTCGACGCTTACAACTTTTGGGTTTGCATACAAAAAAGTTTCCCCGGCAGTATTAAATACCCCTCCAGGTGCCCCTGGGGAAAAACGCCTCTCAAGTTTTTCCCAAAATTTAGGCACGTTCCCCTCACACAGAGAGGCGAAAAGATGAAGTTTAAAAAAGGGGAACTGGTCGAATACCCAAACTACAGGGTTTTTTTAAAAAATACAAACAAAGTTTCACAGGGCAAGTTTGGGTTCAGCCCGCCCCCCCTTGACCCCCCGGGATACAGGCCAAAGATTATGATGGTAAACCCCATCCAGGGATTTTTTTACCCCAGAGTTGCAGAAAGTAAAAGGGCCCAAAGACAAAACGTGAAGTGGAAGAAATTTTGAAGGGCGATCAGGGGTAAAACGGGTTTTTATTCGTTGGAAAACCCTTTCCGGACCCGGGAAAGACATTTAAATTTTCCCTTCCAAGGCCCGGCCGGGGTTTTTCCTTTGATCCTTTTTCCCCTTTTCGCCCCGCTAAATATGGACTCTTAAAAACCAAGGGCGGTTTCGCCCCCCTCCCTTTAAGCCAGTCGGGAAATGTTAAAAAAATAACACCAGTTCTGGGTTACCGACGGTTTCACAAACCATCGAACTGGCGGAGACGGGGTTTAGGCTTTGGAAATCGACCCCCCCGGTATAACTTATCCCCGGTCGGGTCTTTTTTTGTATTGTCAAAACTGAAAGAAGGTGAACCGCCTGACAGGAAAAGGGGTGAAAAAACGTGATATTTGGTGGGGAGGATTTTGACAGCCCAAAAAGAACTCCGGGATCAAAAGTCCCCCCCTTTTTGGGCCATCCCGGTACCGACATTTCTTTCAACAAGGCCAAACCCCTTTGACTTAAAAAGGGGGGGCCCGGGCCAAATCCTCCCCCCCCCGGGGCTTTGGGTTACATTGGCCCAAAAAACCCGGGAAAATGGTGGATCGGCCCCAAACGGCCCCGCCACCTCCCCCGCCAATCCCCCTTTGAGGGCTCAATAGTTTGCGTTTAAAAGACCTCGTTCAAAATAAACGGAATGGGGTTACCCCCTTCGGAGGGGCAACATAAAAAGGGCATTTTACGCAGGGGGTGAGCACGATATCATACGTAAAATTACGCCCCCGGTCAAAAAGTACATCAAAAAATATCCACTTTAAAGATAAAAGGGGACCCCTTAAAACCACGAAACTTTGTTTACGGAAAAGACCATTTAAAAGTTTAATTTAAAACCCGGCTAACTTGGGCTTTGGGAGCCCCCGCTCTATATAACTAGGGCGCCTGATAAGGCCCTTTTTCCATTCCCTTCGGCCCAGTCTGCGTTGGGTTTCTTGGCCAAAGAAAAGCCATGGCTCGCCGCTGGAGAAGACCCTCACCGCTTTGCCGGCTTTTGGAAAGTAAAATGGGGGTTTTAAGGGGTTTTCGGGGGCACCCTTATGTGGGGGTCGCGTATAGGTTCTATTTTTCCAAATTATTTGTTTAAGGTCCCCTCTCTCTCCCAAAGGGGGTTTTGCCATCCCCAAACCTTTTATTTTAAATGGGCCGCTAGCCCCCGCCGAAGGGATCAGCCAGGAAACGGAAAAATTTAAACCCGGTCCCCCCAAGAAGAAGAGGGATAAAGGCGGATTTTGTTATCGCAGTTTGGGAAAAAGGGCCGCCTGGAACTTTTTCCCAGCTCGTAAAAAAAACCCCGTGATTAAAAGACAAACTCCCCGGGTAAAAACCAAGCGTAAGGAAGGAAGTCTACCAGAAAGTCGCTTTTTTTAAAGCTGGGGGGAAAATAATTTTCCAAAAAATGGCTTTTTTTACATCAAAAATCCCCCGGGGCACTCTGGCAACTGGATTTATTTTCACCCCCCATAAGCTGTTTTCCCCAAGATAAGATTTTACCCAAATTTTCCCCAATCCCCCGCCCCGGGCCCCATTGAGTTTTTTATCCCAGGCGATGGTGAAAAGTTTTTGGGATCTCAACGATATTTTTTTTCCCCGGGGGCTAAAAATTCCCAAACGTCGGGGGTACCAACCTGGCAAAGATGCGCCGGGGGGCCTTTTGGGGAATTATCCTCTGAATACAATGTTCACCCAAAGGGGCGGATTCTGGGGTTTAACTGTTTTTCTCAGTCTAGCCCCAACCCCCTTACAGAGCCATCATTGAAATTTCCTTAATTTTGGGAGACACGCTAAAGCCCCAATTTTAAAGCGGGGTCTTTTTAAAAAAGATCGGCCCGGGACCCATAACCCCATAGTGATCAAAACAGCCCCAACAGGGGCTGAATGAGAGCCCCTTCAGGGTAAAATTTTAGAGAAGTAAACCGATGGGCCCCCTTTTCCACGGCGACCTTTTTTTCCCGGTGAGGGGCCCTTTTTGAACAACGGGGGAAAAAAGAATTAAATTTAAACCCGCCCAGCACTCTTTCTTCCTGTAAATTTCAACCCAATTTTCGTTTGAAGATATTGGGGGCCCTTTTGTTTTCAAAAGTACCGCCCCGCCGCACGTTTTTAGGTCCCCAACCCGGCCCTTTTGAAAGGGAAACGTTTCCCCCTTGCCCCAAATAAACCCGTAAAAACCTATTTCCTTTCCCAAGAATTTGGGGTATGTAATCAGGAAATTTTTTGGGGGTTATGCCCAAACACGGGTTGGGGGGATGGTAAACCAAAGGGTTTTCCAGGTCAAAAGGGGCTGTCCCCCTTAAATTTACCCAAAAGACAAAAATACCCGGCCCCTCTGCCCCAGGACGGCAAACAAAATTCCCCCAAAAGTTTTCCCAAACCCGATTTAATACGGGATTTGGTCAAAATTTTTAAAACCGTGTTCGGTACGGGGAGACATCTCAAAGATTTACCCCCCTGAGCATCGATTTGGAATTTAACGACAAATTTTTTTTTAATTCAATCTAAACCCCGGGAGAAGACAAGGGCGCTTTGTCCCCCTTTTCCAAGGGGAATCTAAGACGGGAGATAAATTTCCCGGGGTTTCCCCCACCCCCCCACCCTTGATTGGTGGCCGCCACATTCCATTCTGGAAATTCAATTTCAACGACGGGGTGTTGGTGGATTATTAAACTAAAGAAAAAAAAAAAATGGATAACCATCAGCTGGAAAATTTTTTCCCGCCTGTGGGATTTATTTTCGGCGGGGGCCTCGGACCAGCTTCCCTCACTCATTTTGTCGTTCAGACCCCCGCTGTTTTATCGTTAACACACCCCTCCCACATCCCGGGAAAACCCGGGTTGGTTTTTTGACTTAAAGAAAAAAAGGGGCTCCCTTTTTTAAATTTACGGTCTCCCCCCACACTTTGATTTTTAAATTTCGGGTTCTTTGGTTTTTTAAGACCGTTCTAGAGATCTTGTACCACAATTGACAGCTTCAACCCCCCCTGTCCATTCCCTCGGGCAACACTGCGTTTACTATCTCTCCCGGCCCCCCGGGATTATTTTTAAAACCGTTTAAAGATTGTTGAGATGATCCTGTTTATTATTATTTTCTTGTAAAATGCAGAAAAAAAAATGTACCGTAAAACAGGGAACGCTTAAATAAAGTTTTAAATTAAAAGGAAAGGTAGGGTTTTCATTTAGGGGGAAAGGGGATCCACCCCAAAGGTTTTTTTCAGTTTTTTTTATCCCCCCCTTTTTCCACGGACTAATCCATCAGGGAGATGGGTTTAAACCCTTTTCTTCTTCTTCTTTTTCTCTTCTTGTTCTCCCAAAAAGATCAGGAAAATCGTTTTTTTGGAGATGCAACTGTTTGGCCTTGGGGGTTAGTAAAGGAGGGATAAGGGGGCGTTCAGATCGTTCAAATATTTTAAAAACCCTTAGCCCAACCCACCCAGGGGGCCCTTTTTTTATAAAAAAGGGTTTTTAAATAAATCGATCATATGAATTCCAGTTTTCCCCCTTATAAAAAAATTTCCCCCTTTCGGCCCAACCCCCCTTTGCTAACTTCTTCATCACGATTTGGGGGCGTTTCTACCGCGGGGAAAAATTTTTGTCTCACTAGCTTCATCTTCCGCCCCCAAACCCTTTTTGGGCCGGTACAGGGGGCGGCCGTGGCCCGGCCCAGGCGGGAACCCCCTTCCCCCCTCCCCCATGAGGGTCATGATGCAAAGACAAAGTCACCCGGCGCCCCTTTTTCTTTTCTTGATCAGAAACGAGGTATCTTTGCAGGAAAAAAACCGTTTTTTTTTTATTTTTTTATAGGAACTCAAACCGGGGTTGTTTTAAAATCTCTCTCATTTGAACATCCAAACCCTCTTTTGGGCCCCCTGTCTGATAGAAGAAGGGTTCGGTGGGGTTTGCCCAGCTGCCCGGGGTGAGGGAAAGGGTTTTCTTTGGCCCCCTCAGAGACATTTTTTTTATAAGTCCTCCTATGAGGTTTTTGATGATAGGGATAAACGGTTTAAAGTAGGGGGAAAAAATCCCCTCTTCTTTTTTAACACTTGTTTTTTTCGTTTTAAACCCCTTCTCGTAATTGATAATTTGGTTTTTTTTCGTCTCTTTTTGTTTCGAATTGTTGAAGGGAGAGGGGGAAAATTTTCCTTTTTAAAATATTGGGCATCTCACACGGGCCCGAGAAAGTCCGGGGAACAGTGAGCCCCAGAAATCTCGGCGTTTTTGGGGGCGAGCCAGGTACAGAGCTTTAGTAAGGGGCCCCTTCCTTTTAGCCCCACATGGTGAGGGGAAGGGAAATTTTTCTGGGTTTCTGGGCGACACCGTCGGGCCCCTGACCCGGGGAAATATCCGGGCCTCAGTCTTCCCCTTTTGGGCAGGTGGGGTGAGGTTAGGATTAAATAGCTTTAGGGTTCCCTTTTTCGCCCTTTAAAACTTTCCCGAAAAAAATTTTTGGGGGCGGAAAAAAACTGATGAGCTAAAACATTCAACTGTAATTTATCCCCAGGGGTTTTAAAAAGGGACCATATAATTTCTGTTCAGGCTTTATGGTGCGGGTATTTGCCTCGATGAAATACATTTTTTAGGGGGGCATCATGGCGCCCCACGCCCCATGATGTTTTTGTACTGGGGTGAAAATTCTAAACCCCTTCAGGATGGTCAGAGGCCTGAAAAAAAACATTCCCCCGAATAATCAAAAGACTTTTGCTTTTGGGGGGAAACAGGGGGTTGCCCTTTCAAAAAACTCAGGCAGACCTTCAACAAATTTAAAATTTTTTTTTATCTTTTTTTATTTAGGGTACATAGGTTGAAAAAGTATAAATCCCCAATTTCATTTTTAGGTACAATAATTTTCAGCATTTTTTTAAATTTTTTTAAAACACTTTTTACAAAAAAAGGTTTTCCCACAAAAGCCGGGGCCCACCACCAGACATGAAAAAAGGGGGTAATCTAGGATCAAATTAATTTCCTCCATCACAGACCCCCGACCAAAAAACAATGGGAAGGCAGGCCCGACCCCGCTAAACGAATCTTTGGGAACCACTTAAATTTTTCTGAAATGTGAATTTTCAATAGCAGTCTCTTTTTTTTCCCCAACGATGTTGTGGGTTTAAGGGGTTTGAATCACCCGTTCCCCTCCCTAGACTTGTCCCTTTAAACCCTTTCCCCCAGCTCCACACCTAAAGGTTATTTTGCTCGGGGTGTTTTCTGGGGCCGGTGATAATTTGACCCCCATCACTACCTTTTTACTATTTCTAGTTTGGGGAATAAAATTTTGGGGCCCCGGGGGGCGGGGTATTCTTGAATCTGTGCCTCCCCGCCCCATCCCCAATTCCCCCAAAAATGACCCAGTTCCCGGGGGGCTCTCCCCCTTTACCGAAAAAGCTATCTGTTTGGGGATAGAGGGGCCCTGTCTTAAATTTTTCCCGATCTGCAACTTGGGGCGGGGGGGTGGTAAGGCGGGGGACGAAAATTTTTGGGTCTGCCCCGGGGGATTTTTACCCCCCGGGGGTAATTCCCCTGAACCATTGCGGTTTTGTTTGCTGAGAAGGGGGTTTTGACTTCGTCTTTCCGAAAACACGCGGGGAAAAAACCCGCTCGGGTGATCCCTTTGGGTTTTAATCATATTACCCCTTTGCGCCAAATTTTCCCCGAAGCTGTTGAGGCCCGAGCTTAGACACCTGTCTCCCGGCTGGGTTGGTTTCAATTTTGTTGCGCCCAATTGGGCCCCCTTGGGTGGGTTTTTAAATCTCTGGGTGTCTTTTGCCTGCTTTTTTTCATCACCGCCTCTGGGGGGGACCCAAAACCTCCTGCTTTCCCCCTTTTAGAAAAAGGGGTGTATGGATAAAAAAAATGGAACGCTGCCCGTCAAAGTGCCCCGTTTAAACTCCCGACTCTGTAACCCCGATCCAGAGCTTTGTTGAATTAAATGACCCACACCCCCTCAACCCCTCTAGCCTCATCGCGTGGTTTTCAAAAGGGGTGTCTGATTGTTTGTTTCCGCCAAAGTTTGGGCCCGAGGGGGAACCCAATTTGCCTCGGGGGTTTTTGGGGGAGTAAGGAAAAAAAGCCCGGGAGGGTGAGCGGGGGTTTATGAGCCCGTAGTAGTTTTGGGGGGTTCCCAAAGTCTTTGTATATTTTCCCGGGGGGGTTTTGGGGGTCGGTGCCCAAATTTCGGGGGGTTTTCCCGGGGCGCCCCGCCCCCCATCGCCCGGGTTTGGCCCGAGGCCCCCGTGGGATCTCAAACCTCAGGGGAGGTCCCGCCCCTTTGGGGAAAACTTGGGAAAGGGAGAGGTTTGGGGCCTCAAAACTTTTAGAAAGGCCATCACCCAAAAGGGGCGTGTCATCTCTGGGCTATTTTGTGTTTCTCATGGCCCCATCGGCGGGGCTGGAAAATTTTTCCCGTCTTTGAATTTCTCCGGGGAGCCTGCAGGGCCCCCCCGGGGTTCCTGTCAAAAGGGCCGCCCCGGGGCTGAAAAAAAGGTGGGAAACCCTGATAAAACACCCAGAATTCCCACGCGATTTTTCACCTTATTTCGGGATAACCCCCACAAAGTAAGGCCCTTTTTTTGTTTTTTTCCCCGTTCAGGCGTGCCAATAAACTTGTTTTCTGTGTACCCCCCCACCCAACCTTTAAACCACTTTTGGATTTTGGAGGGGCCTTGAAGGGGAAAATTTGGGGAGAAACACTTTTTACGGCTGGGGGAAAGTCACGCAGCTGAAAGGGGCCAGTCCGGGTCCAGAAACTGGGTTTCCCGAATCGGCGATCCCTCTAAAGAATCCCGGGCGCCCTTTTTCAATAGACAGAGCCCTTTTAAAAATGAAAGATACCCTGGAAACTGTTTTGACCAGCACTGAAACTCTGCTTGCTGCGATGTCATGTTTTACACCATAATCTTGGGGGGGGGAGGTCCGGCGTTCTTCGCCCTTTTTTGAGCTGAACCGAGGGAAGTAGCCCCCTTTTCTGATCGCTAAAACCCAATGCTTTGGGGGATTTGCGGAAGGGATGGTGAGAAAAAATAACAGTTTGGTTTTAACCGGAAAACAGGATTTAAAACTCAGAACTTTTCTGCCCTATGATGAGGTGGGGAAGGTTTGTAAAAAAGTTCTATCATGCAGTTGAGGATCAGGGGGCTTCAAAAACCCCGGCTTGGGCTATCCCCTTTGGGTCCCGGGAAAGAAGTCTCCTGGGAAAAGCGGGGGAAAGTCTCTGTTTTGCCCAAACCCTAAACCCCACTCTTCACCCTTCCATGTTTTGGGCACACCAAGTAAGGGCGGCCCTTCCCCGTCGGGGAAAAGTTTTAAAATCTTAAAAAACAATTTTTTACCGTGGTTTTCAACCCGGGGGGAGGCTGGGGTGTACATTGGTGCCCGTCCAGACTGTCGGGGGCCCACTTTTCCCCGGGGATGGCACGCCCCGAGGACAGGTGTGAGACTTTTCTGTTTTTCTGGCGGTCGAAATTTTTAAATCCCCGCATCTTTAATCATACCGCAATACTGATGCATTTTCACCCCCCTGCCGAGGGGTCTTTTGTCTGGAAAAACAAAAGTACAACACATCCTGCCCCGGGCCCCGGCAGGATTGTGCCGAATCCTTCCCCTGGACAAAACAGGAGGCCGGGGCAGGAAAGGGAGAAACCGGGCCGGGGTGAGTTTTCAAAAGGGCTTGTAAAAACTGACAAACGTCCTTTGCAAGAAAAATTTTTAGATTTTTGTATCCGTAGTAATGATTTTGCAACAAAGCAGAAATAGAGGGTTTGAACGATCAGAAAAGGGCTTTAAAAAGAGGGGGCCGGGGGCCCCTGTAGTTTTTTGAAAGACCACAATTTTTCGCCCGAGAATATTTTCCTTTTTCCCCGTCGCTAAAGGTCAAGGGGGTTCTCACCAGACGGGTAGGCGCTGAACTCTCTCTCCCTCGTTCTCAACCTCGTTTGGCGCCCAACCCCGGGGTTTTTGGGAGGGAAACTGGGGAGATGGCGAACAGGGCGACCCTGGTTTTTGTTTTACCACGACAGATGGCGTTTTTCTTTTTAATGATTTGCACTCAAAAAATTTTGTGCAGTTTTTTTGACACCCCCTTTTGGGGTTTCTCACCACCTGGACGATTAATTCCAGGTTATCGCCCGAGGCGAATTGCGTTGGATTTATAATAACCTTTCGCGGGGCCAAAAACGGGAAAGGGATCCCGTTTAAACCCCGGGGCACCGAGGCGTGTTGATGCCCGCTTTTTCCTCTCAACTCCCAACTGGGCACACTTTTCGCCCAAGCTTTTATTTTCCTCCTCCCCCCTCTGGAGGATGCTCCTTTTAAAACTATGAAAAATTTAAAACCCAGATCGGGGGCGTTTTGGGGGGAGGAATGGCCCTCGCCTTTTTTCCCAGTCAAAAGCTGTGGTCCCTCGTTCTGGAAGTGGTCGGGGGGGAGGAGGAGGAGATTTTTAAAATTTCCCCCGATGCTCTGGAACAGGGTTGCCCCGGTGATGAGGGTTCCGGCGCTTTCCCGGGGATCCTCAAAGAAGGGGGGTTAGGGAGGTGGAAAAACTTTGAAGAGATTTCTAAGGGCTGAAAAAATGTTCTGGGGGTTTTCTGCCGGACAAAGAAAAGATGCTGGGGAAACATTTTTTTTTAAGGAAAATAATTTCTGCCCCGAATTTCTTTCCCCGAATTTTGAACATTTATTTCCAAAACGGGGGGAAGTTATTCAGTTTTCACAATTTCTTCTAACTCAAGGAACCGCAAAACTCTTTATCCATTTTCTTTCAAAAAAAAACCCAGAGTGGAAGTGGAATGGAAATTACTGATTTTCCCCCACAGTGGGGGGCGCCTATGATCCCCCCCCTCCCCCGGCCCTTTAATGCTGGAAGGACCGGGAAACCAAAAACGGGAAACCCGAAAAGGGGCCGGAGGGGTGAAATCTTCCCTAAATTCCCCCGGGTTCCCCATTTCAAAAGTTTTCTGATGTATCAGCAGCAGGTTGTTTTCAGGTTGAGGCCTTGAACATAAGCACAAATCATAATATTTTTTTAATGATTAAAAAAAAAAATTTAAAAACTCCTCTTGGTCCCAAAAATTTTTTAATCTACCATCTTTATTTTTGTTAAAACCCTTTCCCCCTTTTTTCTCCCCACTGGCTGGGGTTTCAGGGGGAAACCTCCCGAGGGGGAGGTTGAAATTTTGTAGACACAAAATAATTGAAACATTATTTTTTTTACTTTTTTTAAAAATATAAGGAAGTTACTCTTTAAAAAATTCTCATTAAGTTAAAAGTACTGAGGCTCTGTAGACAGGCATCAACTATTATTTTTAATGATAAAAAAAAAATTTAAAACTCCCTTGGGGTTTAAATTTTCAAAACTTTCCCCTCTTTTTTTTCATTAAAACTTACCCGTTATTTCTCCACTGGTTGGGTGTTTTTTAAAGGGAAATCCTCCAGAGGGCGGTTGAAATTCTGTAGAAAACCCAAAAATTTAACATTATTTCAATTCATTTACTTTTTTAAAAGTATAGGGAAAGTTACTCTTTTAAAAAATTCTGACTAAGTTTACACAGTACACCCCAAAAGCCCAGGGGGGCTGTTCTCTTAAAACATCCCCCAAAATTCTGATGGTTTCCCCCCATTTAACCCCACTTCCATCGGCTTTATTTTAAATTTTGGCGAGAAAAAAAGGGAACCCGGGAAAGCCAACTTTGAAAAAAATTTAAAAAAAAAGACTTCCCCGTTTTAAACAGGAGGCCTTTGGGCCCCTTTTCCCCCAAATTCGGGAGGATGCTTTTTGGGGGACGGGGCCAACCTCGGGGCTGATGTTACCCCAACCCCAGGGGGGCCCGGCTCCCCAGGCGGTTTTGAGCGACGGGGTCGGCACAAAATCCTCTCCTGCTGTCTCCTCCACCTTTTTTTGGCAGATTTTCCCGATGTCCCAAAACCACTAGCGTCCATTAAATCTGTAAGTATTTTGTCATCAGTGACCCCCTAGGGCTCTTTATTATGCACCAATGCCATTGGTTTTTTCCCCTAATTTTGATCATTAAAGTGGAGGCCTCCAGCTCCCCTGAAGTTTACTTTTTAAAAGGAAAAATTCGTTAAATCATTTTAAAATTAATCATTTAAATTGGGGTTTTGGGGGACTTACCAGAAAAAAAAAGTTTCCCGAAGGGGGAGTGTATTTAAAAACGGGAATTTAAAAAATAAAAAAATGTTTATTTAGTTACTTGTGTTTTTTTTTTAAACAGAGGGGTCGAACAAATAAATTAAATTCCCTAAAAGACTCATCTTTTGGGCGAGTTTTGGGTTTCCCCATGTCTGGTGTTATTTTTTACCTAAAATTTTTTACCTTTGTTTTTTTCTTTTTTTTTTTTTGATGCCCCCAAAAACAACAGATCCGGGGTTTTCAATTTCGCATTTTAGAGACATAAAATAGAGGAAATACAACAGACCCATGTTGTAAATAAGTATTTTTGAACACAAAATGAAGGGAACACCGTTTTTTTTTTACCATAGGGACCTTTGACCTGAAAAATCTGAATGTTTTTTGGGGGGCCGGACTAGGGGGAGGGGTCACGGGGTCCCGTGGTGGGGAAAGGGGGGGGTCAACTTGGGGGCTGAAATTATCTTGAAGAAGGGGGGGACGCTATTCTCTTAAGGTACATTTCTGCTGTTTAGAAATAATGAATTAACCGCTTTCCCCTTTAATGAGAAACTCCTGTCGTTTAATCCTTGTGTGGTCCAACGTTTCCCCCTGATCCATATTCCATCACAGAGGGGGAACCATACCCCAACACAAAACCTGTGATAAATGGCATGCTGGGGAAAAAGTTTAAAAAAAATATGAAGACAAAATAAAAACAGAAATAACCACCGTGTGCCGTTTTAGAACCAAAGAAATTTTAGGGCATAATTGGGAGTGCAAAAGATAGCACAGTAATTGTGCATGTGGACTTTTTTGAGGGGGAGATGCAAGTAAATTTGGGGGCAGTCATGCCCTTTTGGGCCCGAACCTACAGCTCCCAAACCCGCACTGGGATGTACTTTCAAAAGAAAAGAAACAGGCTTTTTTCACAGAATCAGAATCCAAAACCAAGATGACCCGCCATTTTGGGCCCCACTGGAACCAGTCCTGAAAGATTTTTTGAAAGTTTTTAAAAGTTGTAAACCCCTTTTTGGGCCCGATCCCCAGGAACAATACAAAACAAGAATAACTTCTCTCTCCTCTGGTCCCTAACTCTAGGTTTTAAAAGAGCAACCGGAACTTTCCCCATCTCACATGGGGAAGGGGCACCAGATGGGTAGGAGGGACTGTGAAAAGGGGCTTAGACAGCCTTATACTGGGGAAAGACATTGTGAAAGGGGAAAATTTTTCCCTGAAAATGGTTGTGGAAAACCTTTTCCCCGCCTTAAACCCTTTTATTACGGGTGACATGGCCATATGATGCACTCCTTTCTCTACCATAAAATCTGTACCTGCAACAAAAAAACCCCATCAGGTCATACCGACACAAAATGACTCTGAGATCCATTGAGGTCACTCCTTTTCCCTGGGAGCCGAGTCAGTGTTTCACCCCAACCATATTCCAGTTGACTCCCAAAACCCCCAGAGCACAGGTTGGGGATGATGGTCCTTACCAATGCAAAGAGGAAAGGCCCTTGGCAATGTTGATGGAAAGGAAAGGGGGGGAAAGTGAAAAAGAGAAAATGGAATGGGGGGAAAGTGAGCAAAGAAAATGGAATGGGGGGGAAAGGAGCAGGAAAAAATGGAAGGGGGAGGAAAGTTAAAGGTGGTCCGGGATTGCTTGACGATCTATCTGCTGATGTGTTCAGTGGGGATTGGCGGGTCATTTATGCCCTCATGGGGGTTAGCAAGGCTCCTTGGCGCCATCATCAAGATGGGAAGTGGAATTTTTCCACCCTCATGGGCCCAAACACGTTCCATCCCAAAAAAGGGGCAAAGCACAGTATGTGCTTCTACCATTTGACCATATTTTATCAAACTTGTGGGACTGTGTCACCAGGTCCGAGGATAAGGGGGAAAAGATTTCTGCTGAAGTCATGGACTTTATCGAGGGGAAAAAAATACACTATACTTTTGACAAAGCTAATTGGTGATGTTTTCATGGGGGAAAACTCCGGGTTCTTTTAATTATTTTTTATTGGCCTGGTTTTTGGTATTTTACAGAATGCTATCTGTATTTTGAGATATTTCGTTTTTGGAAAAGAGACTGTGAGATTTTTCATTTATCTGTAATTCATGTCCAAATACGTTTATAGTGGTAATACTGTAATTTTTTTGATGATTTGATATTTGATGTTATGGGATGGGTTGATGATTTGCCCAAATGCCTTTTTTCAATTTTTTTTTGGGGTAAAAATTCAAACAAGAAAGGGATTTATTGAGTGGAAAATTTTGGAAATGTATTTGTAATGAAAACCCCCGTCAGATTAGTGTCACCCCGAGGCGCTTTAATTTGTTTTAAATGCTTTGTTTTTAAGGCAAATTTTTCTTCATTGTTTTAGTTATTAAAATACTCATCCATTTTAATAAAAAATTTTGTTAAATAAAAAAAACATCATCATCATCATCATTATTCCCTTTTCCCGGGCGGGGCGGGGGGCAGCAGTCTAACAGGGGCCGACTTCCTCTCCTTGGCCATTCCCCCAGCTCTTCCGGGGGAACCCCCGGTTCAGGCCAACCGAGACATAGTCCCCCAAACGTGTCCTAGGTCTTCCGGGGGCCCCCTCCCGGGGAGACATGCCGGAACACCCCCTAGGGAGGTGTCCCGGGGACCAATGATGCCGAGCCATCCTGGCCCCTCCGATGTAGGGGGCGGGCCGTCCCAAACTCCTCCCGGATGACCCCC
>JAFBJY010000507.1:0-17511 GCA_016801885.1 Toxotes chatareus | reverse complement strand
AAAAAAGTCAAAAATTTTTGACCTCAAAATGTCATAAAAAAACGCTATAGTATAGTAAGGCGCCAAAATCGCCAAAAAAGTCAAAAAAAAATTTTTGACCTCAAAATGTCATAAAAAACGCATAGTATAGTATAGTAAGGCGTTTTTTTCGCCAAAAGTCAAAAATTTTTTTGACCTCAAAATGTCATAAAAAAAACGCCATAGTATAGTAAGGCCAAAATCGGCAAAAAAGTCAAAAAAAATTTGACCTCAAATGTCATAAAAAACGCCATAGTATAGTATAGCGTAAATCGCCAAAAAAAAAGTCAAAATTTTTGACCTCAAAATGTCATAAAAAAAACGCCATAGTATAGTAAGGCGTCAAAATCGCCAAAAAGTCAAAATTTTTGACCTCAAAATGTCAAAAAAAACGCTCATAGTATAGTATGACCAAAATCAAAAAAAAAAAAAAAAAAAAATTTTGACCTCAAAATGTATAAAAACGTATAGTATGGCAAAATCGCCAAAAAAGTCAAAAAAAATTTTTGACTCAAAATGTCATAAAAACGCGCATATAGTATAGTATGGCCAAAATCGCCAAAAAAAGTCAAAAAAAATTTTTTGACCAAAATGTCATAAAAAACGCTATAGTATAGTAAGGCCGCCAAAAAAAGTCAAAAAATTTTTGACCTCAAAATGTCATAAAAAACGCTATAGTATAGTATATGTCAAAATCGGCCAAAAAAAAAGTCAAAAAATTTTTTGACCTCAAAATGTCATAAAAACGCGCTATAGTATAGTATGGCGCAAAAATCGCAAAAAAAAGTCAAAAAAAATTTTTGACCTCAAAATGTCATAAAAACGCCATAGTATAGTAAGGCGCAAAATCGGGCCAAAAAAAGTCAAAAAAAATTTTTGACCTCAAAATGTCATAAAAAACGCTATAGTATAGTAAGGCGTCAAAATCGCCAAAAAAGTCAAAAAATTTTTTGACCTCAAAATGTCATAAAAAACGCCATAGTATAGTAAGGCGCCAAAATCGCCAAAAAAAGTCAAAAAAAAATTTGACCTCAAAATGTCATAAAAAACGCCATAGTATAGTATAGGCCAAAATCGGCCAAAAAAGTCAAAAAATTTTGACCTCAAAATGTCATAAAAAACGCATAGTATAGTAAGGCGTCAAAAATCGCCAAAAAAGTCAAAAAAATTTTTTGACTCAAAATGTCATAAAAAAAAAACGCTATAGTATAGTATATGGCCAAAATCGGCCAAAAAGTCAAAAAAAATTTTTGACCTCAAAATGTCATAAAAAAACGCTATATAGTATAGTAAGTAAACGCAAAAAAAAAAAATTTTTTTTGACTCAAAATGTCATAAAAAAACGCCATAGTATAGTAGGCCTCAAAATCGCCAAAAAAGTCAAAAAAAAATTTGACCTCAAAATCATAAAAAAAACGCCATAGTATAGTAAGGCGCAAAATCGCCAAAAAGTCAAAAAAAAAATTTTGACCTCAAAATGTCATAAAAACGCCATAGTATAGTATAGGCGCCAAAATCGGCCAAAAAAAAGTCAAAAATTTTTTTTGACCTCAAAATGTCATAAAAAACGCCATAGTATAGTAAAATGCCAAAAAAGTCAAAAAAATTTTGACCTCAAAAAAAAACGTCAAAAATTTTCAAAAAAATTTTTGACCTCAAAATGTCATAAAAAAATGCCATAGTATAGTAAGGCGCCAAAAAAGTCGCCAAAAAAATGTCAAAAAAATTTTTTGACCTCAAAATGTCATAAAAACGCTATAGTATAGTAAGGCGCCAAAATCGCCAAAAAAGTCAAAAAAAATTTTTGACCTCAAAATGTCATAAAAAACGCTATAGTATAGTATATGCCAAAATCGCCAAAAAAAAAAAAAAAAACTTTTTGAAAATGTCATAAAAACGCTATAGTATAGTATAGGCGTTTTTTCGGCCAAAAAAAAAAAAAAAATTTTTGACCTCAAAATGTCATAAAAAATAGTATAGTAAGGCGCCATAAATAGTACCTCAAAATGTCATAAAAACGCCATAGTATAGTAAGGCAAAAAAAAAAAAAAAATTTTTTGACCTCAAAATGTCATAAAAAACGCCATAGTATAGTAAGGCGTTTTCGGCCAAAAAAGTCAAAAAAATTTTTTGACCTCAAATGTCATAAAAAAAAACGCGTCATAGTATAGTATATAGTATAGTAAAAAGTCAAAAATTTTTTTTTTTGACCAAAAAAAACGTCAAAAAAAAAAAACCTCAAAAAAATAAAAAAACGCCAAAGTCATAAAAATATATAGTATAGTATCGTAAAATCAAAAAAGTCAAAAAAAATTTTTTGACCTCAAAATGTCATAAAAAACGCTCATAGTATAGTATAAAAAGCGCCAAAATCAAAATGTCAAAAAAACGTCAAAAAATTTTTTCGACCTCAAAAAATGTCATAAAAAAAAACGCCATAGTATAGTATATATGCAAAATCGGCAAAAAGTCAAAAAAAAATTTTGACCTCAAAATGTCATAAAAAAAAAACGCCATAGTATAGTATAGGCGCCAAAATCGGCCAAAAAAAAGTCAAAAAATTTTTGACCTCAAAATGTCATAAAAAACGCATAGTATAGTATAGTAAGGCCAAAATCGCAAAAAAGTCAATTTTTTTTTTTTGACCTCAAAATGTCATAAAAAACGCCATAGTATAGTATAGTATGCGCTGCCAAAAAAAAGTTTGCCAAAAAAGTCAAAAAATTTTTTGACCTCAAAATGTCATAAAAAACGCTCATAGTATAGTATAGGCCAAAATCGCCAAAAAAAGTCAAAAAAATTTTTTGACCTCAAAATGTCATAAAAAAAATCATAGTATAGTATAGGCGTTTTTCGCCAAAAAAAGTCAAAAAATTTTTTGACCTCAAAATGTCATAAAAAACGCTCATAGTATAGTATAAAAAAAATTTTTGACCTCAAAATGTCATAAAAAACGCCATAGTATAGTATAGGCTCAAAAAAAGTCAAAAAATTTTGACCTCAAAATGTCATAAAAAACGTATAGTATAGTATGCGTTTTTCGTCGCCAAAAAAGTCAAAAAAATTTTTGACCTCAAAAAAATAAAAAACGCAATAGTATAGTAATAAAAAATTTTCAAAAAAAGTCAAAAAATTTTTTTGACCTCAAAATGTCATAAAAACGTCATAGTATAGTAAGCTGCCAAAATCGCCAAAAAAAGTCAAAAAATTTTTGACCTCAAAATGTCATAAAAAAAACGCGCATATAGTATAGTAAGGCCGCCAAAAGTCAAAAAAATTTTTTGACCTCAAAATGTCATAAAAAACGCCATAGTATAGTATGCGCTTTTTCGCCAAAAAAGTCAAAAAAACGCATAATAAAAACGTCATAAAAAAAAACTATATAGTATAGTATATTTTCGGCCAAAAAAAAGTCAAAAAATTTTTGACCTCAAAATGTCATAAAAAACGCCATAGTATAGTAGGCGTTTTTTTCGCCAAAAAAGTCAAAAAAAATTTTTGACCTCAAAATGTCATAAAAAACGCCATAGTATAGTATAGCGCTTTTCGCCAAAAAAGTCAAAAAAAAAAATTTTCAAAAAATGTCATAAAAAAACGCCATAGTATAGTATGGCGCCAAAATCGCAAAAAAAAAAAATTTTGACCTCAAATGTCATAAAAAACGCCATAGTATAGTATATAGTTATCAAAAAAAAAAAAAAAAACCTCAAATGTCAAAAAAAAGTAGTATAGTAGCTTTTTTTTCGACCTCAAAAAATGTCAAAATGTCAAAAAACGCCATAGTATAGTAAGGCCAAAATCGGCAAAAAGTCAAAAAAAAATTTTTTGACCTCAAAATGTCATAAAAAACGCCATAGTATAGTATGGCGCCAAAATCGCCAAAAAAAGTCAAAAAAATTTTTGACCTCAAAATGTCATAAAAAACGCCATAGTATAGTATATGCGCAAAATCAAAAAAAGTCAAAAATTTTTTGACTCAAAATGTCATAAAAAAAAAATAAAAAAAAGTCAAAAAATTTTTTTTGACCTCAAATGTCATAAAAAACGCCATAAAAAGTTTTTCGCCAAAAAAAAAAAAAAACCTCAAAATGTCATAAAAAACGCCATAGTATAGTATGGCGCCAAAATCCAAAAAAAGTCAAAAAATTTTTGACCTCAAATGTCATAAAAAACGCTATAGTATAGTATAAAAAAAAGTCAAAAAATTTTGGACAAAAAAATCAAAAAAATTTTTTGACCTCAAAATGTCAAATGTCATAAAAACGCCATAGTATAGTAGTATGCCAAAATCGGCAAAAAAAGTCAAAAAATTTTTGACCTCAAAATGTCATAAAAACGCCATAGTATAGTATATGCGCCAAAAATCGCCAAAAAAAGTCAAAAAAAAAATTTTTTGACCTCAAAATGTCATAAAAAACGCTATAGTATAGTATAGTATGCCAAAATCGCCAAAAAAAAAAAAAAAACCTCAAAATGTCATAAAAAACGCTATAGTATAGTAAGGCAAAAAATTTTGACCAAAAAAGTCAAAAAAAACGCTGACCTCAAAATGTCATAAAAAAAAAAGTCAAAAATAGTACCTCAAAATGTCATAAAAACGCATAGTATAGTAAAAAAATTTTGACCTCAAAAAAAAGTCAAAAAATTTTGACCTCAAAATGTCATAAAAAAACGCCATAGTATAGTAAGGCAAAAAATCGCAAAAAGTCAAAAAAAATTTTTGACCTCAAAAAACGTCATAAAAAAAAATGTCATAGTATAGTATGGCGTCAAAAAAATCGCAAAAAAAGTCAAAAAAATTTTGACCTCAAAATGTCATAAAAAAAATGCCATAGTATAGTATAGTATTTTTCGGCCAAAAAAAAGTCAAAAAATTTTTGACCTCAAAATGTCATAAAAAACGCCATAGTATAGTAAGGCGTCAAAATCGCCAAAAAAAGTCAAAAAAATTTTGACCTCAAAATGTCATAAAAAAACGCCATAGTATAGTATAGGCCACAAATCGGCCAAAAAGTCAAAAAAAATTTTTGACCTCAAAATGTCATAAAAACGCCATAGTATAGTAAGGCGTCAAAAATTTTGCCAAAAAAGTCAAAAAATTTTTCAAATCAAAATGTCATAAAAAACGCATAGTATAGTAAGGCGTTTTCGGCAAAAAAAAGTCAAAAAAAAAAAAAAATTTTGACTCAAAATCAAAAAACGCCATAGTATAGTAAGGTAAGCGTCAAAAAGTCAAAAAAAAATTTTGACTCAAAAAAAAAAAAACAAAAAAAAATTTCAAAAAAAGTAAAAAAATTTTGACCTCAAAATGTCATAACGTATAGTATAGGCGCCAAAATTTGCCAAAAAAAAGTCAAAAATTTTTGACCTCAAAATGTCATAAAAAACGTCATAGTATAGTATAGGCGTCAAAATCGCCAAAAAAAAGTCAAAAAATTTTTTGACCTCAAAATGTCATAAAAAAACGCTATAGTATAGTATGGCGCCAAAATCGCCAAAAAAAGTCAAAAAATTTTTTTGACCTCAAATGTCATAAAAAAACGCTATAGTATAGTAGGCGCAAAATCCAAAAAAAGTCAAAAAAATTTTTTCAAATGTCATAAAAACGCATAGTATAAAAAAAAGTCAAAAATTTAGTATAAATGTATAAAAACGTCAAAATATAGTATGCCAAAAAAAAAAAAAAAAAAAAATTTTGACCTCAAAATGTCATAAAACGCCATAGTATAGTAGTAATGCCAAAATCGGCCAAAAAAGTCAAAAATTTTTTGACCTCAAAATGTCATAAAAAAACGCATAGTATAGTATATTTTTCGCCAAAAAAAAAAAAAAAAAATTTTTGACCTCAAAATGTCATAAAAAACGCTATAGTATAGTATAAGGCGCAAAATCGCCAAAAAAAAGTCAAAAAAAAAAAAATGACCTCAAAATGTCATAAAAAAAAACGCTATAGTATAGTAAGGCGTTTTTTCGGCCAAAAAAAGTCAAAAAAATTTTTGACCTCAAAATGTCATAAAAAAAACGCTATAGTATAGTAGTATGCGTCAAAATCGCCAAAAAAGTCAAAATTTTTGACCTCAAAATGTCATAAAAAACGCCATAGTATAGTATAAGCGCTGTTTTCGCCAAAAAAAGTCAAAAATTTTTTTTGACCTCAAATGTCATAAAAAACGCCATAGTATAGTAAGGCGCCAAAATCGCCAAAAAAGTCAAAAAATTTTTTGACCTCAAAATGTCATAAAAAACGTCATATATAGTATAGTAAAAAAAAAAAGTCAAAAAAATGTCATAAAAAAATAGTATAGTAAGCTCAAAATGTCATAAAAAAAAAATAGTTTAGTAAAATGTCATAAAAAAACGCTATAGTATAGTAAAGTCAAAAAAAGTCAAAAAAATTTTTTGACCTCAAAATGTCATAAAAAACGCTATAGTATAGTAAGGCGCCAAAATCGCCAAAAAAAGTCAAAAAAATTTTTTGACCTCAAAATGTCATAAAAAAAAACGCCATAGTATAGTATAGGCGCAAAAAAAAAAAAAAAAGTCAAAAAATTTTTTTCACCTCAAAAAATGTCATAAAAACGTCATAGTATAGTAAGGCCAAAATCGCCAAAAAAAAAAAATTTTTTTTACCTCAAAAAAAAAAATTTTGACCTCAAAAACGTCATAAAAACGTATAGTATAGTAGGCGTTTTTCGGCCAAAAAAAAAAAAAAAAATTTTGACCTCAAAATGTCATAAAAACGCCATAGTATAGTATAGCGCCAAAATCGCCAAAAAAGTCAAAAAAAAAAAAAATGACCTCAAAATGTCATAAAAAACGCCATAGTATAGTATAGTAAGGTCAAAATCGCCAAAAAGTCAAAAAAATTTTTTTCTCAAAATGTCATAAAAACGCTATAGTATAGTAGTCAAAAATTCAAAAATTTTTTTTTGACCAAAATGTCATAAAAAACGCCATAGTATAGTATAGGCAAATCGCCAAAAAAGTCAAAATTTTTTTTTTCTCAAAATGTCATAAAAACGCCATAGTATAGTATATGCCAAAATCGCCAAAAAAGTCAAAAATTTTTGACCTCAAAAATGTCATAAAAAACGCCATAGTATAGTAAGGCGCCAAAATCGGCAAAAAAAGTCAAAAAATTTTTTGACCTCAAAATGTCATAAAAAAAACGCCATAGTATAGTAAGGCGCCAAAATCGGCCAAAAAAAGTCAAAAAAAATTTTTGACCTCAAATGTCATAAAAACGCTATAGTATAGTATAGTAATGCGTTCGCCAAAAAAGTCAAAAAAAATTTTGACCTCAAAATGTCATAAAAAAACGCTATAGTATAGTATATGCAAAAAAGTCGGCCAAAAAAAAATGTCAAAAAAATTTTTTGACCTCAAATGTCATAAAAAAAACGCCATAGTATAGTAAGGCGCCAAAATCGCCAAAAAAAAAAAAAAAATTTTTTTGTCCTCAAAATGTCATAAAAAACGCTCATAGTATAGTATAGGCAAAATCGGCCAAAAAATCAAAAATTTTGACCTCAAAATGTCATAATGTCATAAAAACGCTATAGTAGTAGTAAGCCAAAAAATCGCCAAAAAAGTCAAAAAAAAATTTTGACCTCAAAATGTCATAAAAAACGCCATAGTATAGTATAGGCGTCAAAATCGGCCAAAAAAGTCAAAAAATTTTTGACCTCAAAATGTCATAAAAAAACGCCATAGTATAGTAAGGCGCTTTTTCGCCAAAAAAAAAAAAAAATTTTTTTACCTCAAAATGTCATAAAAAACGCCATAGTATAGTATATGCCAAAATCGGCAAAAAAAGTCAAAAAAAAATTTTTGACCTCAAAATGTCATAAAAAACGCCATAGTATAGTATAGTAAGGCGCCAAATCGGCCAAAAAAGTCAAAAAAAAATTTTTTTGACTCAAAATGTCATAAAAAAAAAACGCCATAGTATAGTATATGCTTTTTTCGCCAAAAAAAGTCAAAAAATTTTTTGACCTCAAAATGTCATAAAAAAAACGCCATAGTATAGTATGGCCGCCAAAATCGGCCAAAAAAAAAAAAAATTTTGACCTCAAAATGTCATAAAAACGCGCATAGTATAGTAAAGGCGTCAAAATCGGCCAAAAAAAGTCAAAAAAAAAATTTTTTTGACTCAAAATGTCATAAAAAACGCATAGTAGTAGTATAAGTTTTTTCGGCCAAAAAAGTCAAAAAAAATTTTGACCTCAAAATGTCATAAAAAACGCTATAGTATAGTATAGGCAAAAGTCAAAATTTTTGACAAAAATAGTATAGTATAGTCAAAATCGCCAAAAAAATTTTTTTTGACCAAAATGTCATAAAAAACGCTATAGTATAGTATGGCGCTTTTTTTCGGCAAAAAAGTCAAAAAATTTTGACCTCAAATGTCATAAAAAAACATAATAGTATAGTATAGGTAAAATCAAAAAAAGTCAAAGTCAAAAATTTTTGACCTCAAAATGTCATAAAAAACGCCATAGTATAGTAAGGCGTCAAAAATCGGCCAAAAAAGTCAAAAAAAATTTTGACCTCAAAATGTCATAAAAACGCCATAGTATAGTATAGGCCAAAATCGCCAAAAAAAGTCAAAAAAATTTTTTTTTCTCAAATGTCATAAAAAAAACGCCATAGTATAGTATAGGCGCTTTTTCGCCAAAAAAGTCAAAAAATTTTTTCACCTCAAAATGTCATAAAAAAAAATCGCCATAGTATAGTAAAATAAAATCAAAATCGCAAAAAAAGTCAAAAAAAAAATTTTGACCTCAAAATGTCATAAAAAAAATGTCATAGTATAGTATATCGCTTTTTCGGCCAAAAAAGTCAAAAAAATTTTTTGACCTCAAAATGTCATAAAAAACGCCGCCATAGTATAAAAAGTAAAAATTTTTGACCAAAAATGTCAAAAAAAAAAACGCCATAGTATAGTAAGGCCAAAAAAAAAAAAAAAAGTCAAAAAATTTTTGACCTCAAAATGTCATAAAAAACGCATAGTATAGTATGGCCAAAAATCGCCAAAAAAGTCAAAAAAACCTCAAAATGTCATAAAAAACGTATACCTAGTAAATGTCATAAAAAAAAATTTTTGACATAAAATATAAAAAATGTCAAATAAGGCCAAAAAAAAAAAAAAAAATTTTGACTCAAAATGTCATAAAAAACGTCATAGTATAGTATAGTAGGCGTCAAAATCGGCCAAAAAAAGTCAAAAAAAATTTTTGACCTCAAAATGTCATAAAAAACGCCATAGTATAGTATAGGCCAAAATCGGCCAAAAAAGTCAAAAAAAATTTTTGACCTCAAAATGTCATAAAAAACGCCATAGTATAGTAGTAAGCGCCAAAATCGCCAAAAAAAAGTCAAAAATTTTTGACCTCAAAATGTCATAAAAAACGCTATAGTATAGTATGGCGTTTTTTCGGCCAAAAAAAGTCAAAAAAATTTTTGACCTCAAAATGTCATAAAAAAATGCATAGTAGTATAGTAAGGCGCTTTTTTCGCCAAAAAAGTCAAAAAATTTTTGACCTCAAAATGTCATAAAAAACGCCATAGTATAGTATAGGCGCCAAAATCGGAAAAAAAAAAAAAAAAAATTTTTTGACCTCAAAATGTCATAAAAAACGCCATAGTATAGTATAAAAATCAAAATCGCCAAAAAAGTCAAAAAAAATTTTTGACTCAAATGTCATAAAAAATAGTATAGTATAGTAAGGCGTTTTTCGGCCAAAAAAAGTCAAAAAAATTTTTTGACCTCAAAATGTCATAAAAAACGCCATAGTATAGTAGTAGCGCCAAAATCGCCAAAAGTCAAAAAAAATTTTTGACCTCAAAATGTCAAAAAACGTCATAGTTTAAGGCGCCACCTCAAAAAAAAAACGTCAAATGTATAAAAACGTATAGTAGCGTCAAAATCGCCAAAAAAAAGTCAAAAAATTTTTTGACCTCAAAATGTCATAAAAACGCTCATAGTATAGTAGTATGCGTTTTTCGCCAAAAAAAAAAAAAAATTTTTGACTCAAAATGTCAAATGTCAAAAAACGCCATAGTATAGTATATGCGTTTTAATCGGCCAAAAAAAGTCAAAAATTTTTGACCTCAAAAATGTCATAAAACGCTATAGTATAGTATAGCGCAAAAATCGGCAAAAAGTCAAAAAATTTTTGACCTCAAAATGTCATAAAAAACGCAATAGTATAGTAAAAATCGCAAAAAAAAGTCAAAAATTTTTTGACTCAAAATGTCATAAAAACGCCATAGTATAGTATATAAGGCCAAAATCGGCCAAAAAAAGTCAAAAAATTTTGACCTCAAAATGTCATAAAAAACGCCATAGTATAGTAAGGCGTCAAAATCGCCAAAAAAAAGTCAATTTTTTGACCTCAAAATGTCATAAAAAAAACCATAGTATAGTAAAAAAACGTCAAAAAATCCAAAAAAAAGTCAAAAATTTTTTTGACCTCAAAATGTCATAAAAAACGCTATAGTATAGTATAGCGTCAAAATCGGCCAAAAAAAGTCAAAAAATTTTTGACCTCAAATGTCATAAAAAAAAATAGTCATAGTATAGTAAGGCGTCAAAATCGGCCAAAAAAAAAAAATTTTTTGACCTCAAAATGTCATAAAAAACGCCATAGTATAGTAAGGCGTCAAAATCGGCAAAAAAGTCAAAAAAAATTTTGACCTCAAAATGTCATAAAAAACGCTCATAGTATAGTATAAAAAGTCAAATTTTTTGACCAAAAATGTCATAAAAACGCTATAGTATAGTAGTATGCCGCCAAAATCGGCCAAAAAAAATTTTTTGACTCAAAATGTCATAAAAAACGCCATAGTATAGTATATGCAAAAATCGGCCAAAAAAGTCAAAAAAATTTTTTGACCTCAAAATGTCATAAAAAAACGCCATAGTATAGTAAGGCGTCAAAATCGCCAAAAAAAAGTCAAAAAAATTTTTTGACCTCAAAATGTCATAAAAAAACGCCATAGTATAGTATAGGCGCCAAAATCGCCAAAAAAAGTCAAAAATTTTTGACCTCAAAATGTCATAAAAAAACGCCATAGTATAGTATAGCGCATAGTTTTCGCCAAAAAAAAGTCAAAAAATTTTTTGACTCAAAATGTCATAAAAAACGCCATAGTATAGTAAGGCGCCAAAATCGGCCAAAAAAAAAGTCAAAAAATTTTTTGACCTCAAAATGTCATAAAAACGCCATAGTATAGTAAGGCAAAAATCGGCAAAAAAGTCAAAAAAATTTTTGACCTCAAAATGTCATAAAAAAAAAAATAGTCATAGTATAGTATAGTAGGCCAAAATCGGCCAAAAAAAGTCAAAAAAATTTTTTGACCTCAAAATGTCATAAAAAACGCCATAGTATAGTAAGGCGTCAAAATCGGCCAAAAAAAGTCAAAAAATTTTTGACCTCAAAAAAAACGTCATAGTATATAAAAAACGGCCAAAAAAGTCAAAAAATATAAAATGTCATAAAAACGCCATAGTATAGTATATGCCAAAAAAAAAAGTCAAAAAATTTTTGACCTCAAAATGTCATAAAAAACGTCATAGTATAGTATATAAAAAATCGCCAAAAAAGTCAAAAAAAAATTTTGACCTCAAAATGTCATAAAAAACGCCATAGTATAGTATAGGCGCCAAAATCGGCCAAAAAAGTCAAAAATTTTTTGACCTCAAAATGTCATAAAAAAACGCATAGTATAGTATAGTAAGGCCAAAATCGGCAAAAAAAAAAAAAAAAAAAATTTTGACCTCAAAATGTCATAAAAACGCTATAGTATAGTAAGGCGTCAAAATCAAAAAAACGCCAAAAAGTCAAAAATTTTTGACCTCAAAATGTCATAAAAAAAAACGCCATAGTATAGTATAGGCGTCAAAAAATCGGCCAAAAAGTCAAAAAAAATTTTTGACCTCAAAATGTCATAAAAAAACATAGTATAGTATAGTAGGCGCCAAAAATCGCCAAAAAAAGTCAAAAAATTTTTTTGACCTCAAAATGTCATAAAAAACGCGCATATATAGTAAGGCCAAAATCGCCAAAAAAAGTCAAAAAAATTTTTGACCTCAAAATGTCATAAAAAACGCCATAGTATAGTATAAAATGTCATAAAATCGGCAAAAAAAAAAGCCAAAAAAAAAAACCTCAAAAAAATGTCATAAAAAAAAATCATAGTATAGTAAGGCGTCAAAATCGGCAAAAAGTCAAAAAATTTTTTTGACCTCAAAATGTCATAAAAAACGCCATAGTATAGTATAGCGTCAAAAATCGCAAAAAAAAAAAAAAAAAATTTTTTGACCTCAAAATGTCATAAAAAACGTATAGTATAGTAAGGCGCCAAAATCGCCAAAAAAGTCAAAATTTTTTTTGACCTCAAAATGTCATAAAAAACGCTATAGTATAGTAAGGCGTCAAAATCGCAAAAAAGTCAAAAAAAAATTTTGACCTCAAAATGTCATAAAAAACGCTCATAGTATAGTATAGGCGTCAAATCGCCAAAAAAAAGTCAAAAAATTTTTGACCTCAAAATGTCATAAAAAAAAACGCCATAGTATAGTAATGCGCCAAAATCGCCAAAAAGTCAAAAAATTTTTTGACCTCAAAATCATCAAAAAACGTCATATAGTATAGTAAAAAAAATAAATAGTAAAAAGTCAAAAAATTTTTGACCTCAAAATGTCATAAAAAACGCCATAGTATAGTAAAAAATTTTTGAAAAGTCAAAATTTTTTTGACCTCAAAATGTCATAAAAAAACGTCATAGTATAGTAAGGCGTCATAAAATCGGCCAAAAAAAAAGTCAAAAAATTTTTTCAAATGACCTCAAAATGTCATAAAAAACGTCATAGTATAGTAAGGCGTCAAAATCGGCAAAAAAAAGTCAAAAAAAAATTTTTTTCAAAATGTCATAAAAAACGCCATAGTATAGTAAGCCAAAATCGGCAAAAAAGTCGGCCAAAAAAGTCAAAAAACGCTTTTTGACCTCAAAATGTCATAAAAAAACATAGTATAGTAAAAAAAATATAATAAAAAAAAAAAAAAAAAGTCAAAAAATTTTTGACCTCAAAATGTCATAAAAACGTCATAGTATAGTAAGGCGCCAAATCGGCCAAAAAGTCAAAAAAAAATTTTTGACCTCAAAATGTCATAAAAAAAAATCGCTATAGTATAGTATAGGCCAAAATCGGCCAAAAAAGTCAAAAAATTTTTGACCTCAAAATGTCATAAAAAAACGCTCATAGTATAGTAAGGCGTCAAAAATCGGCAAAAAAGTCAAAAAATTTTTGACCTCAAAATGTCATAAAAACGCTCATAGTATAGTAAGGCGTGCAAAATCGGCCAAAAAAGTCAAAAAAAATTTTTGACCTCAAAATGTCATAAAAAACGCTATAGTATAGTAAGGCGTCAAAATCGGTCAAAAAATTTTTGACCAAAAAAATAGTCAAAAAAAAATTTTTGACCTCAAAATGTCATAAAAAAAACGCCATAGTATAGTAAGGCGCCAAATCGCCAAAAAAGTCAAAAAATTTTTTTGACCTCAAAATGTCATAAAAAACGCCATAGTATAGTATAGGCGTTTTTTCGGCAAAAAAGTCAAAAAATTTTTGACTCAAAATGTCATAAAAAAACGCCATAGTATAGTATAGTAAATGCCAAAAAAAGTCAAAAATTTTTGACCTCAAATGTCATAAAAAAAATAGTATAAAAATCGGCCAAAAAAGTCAAAAATTTTTTTGACCTCAAAATGTCATAAAAACGCCATAGTATAGTAAGCGCGTCAAAATCGGCCAAAAAAGTCAAAAAATTTTTTGACCTCAAATGTCATAAAAAAACGCCATAGTATAGTAAGGCGTCAAAATCGCCAAAAAAAAAAGTCAAAATTTTTTGACTCAAAATGTCAAAAAACGCCATAGTATAGTATATGCATCGGCCAAAAAAAAAGTCAAAAAATTTTTGACTCAAAATGTCATAAAAAACGCCATAGTATAGTAAGGCGTCAAAAATCGGCCAAAAAAGTCAAAAAAATTTTTTGACCTCAAAATGTCATAAAAAAAAACGCTCATAGTATAGTAAGGCGTCAAAATCGGCCAAAAAAGTCAAAAAAAAAATTTTGACTCAAAATGTCATAAAAAACGCTATAGTATAGTAGTAGGCGCCAAAATCGGCCAAAAAAAGTCAAAAAAATTTTTGACCTCAAAATGTCATAAAAAACGCATATAGTATAGTATAGGCGTTAAATCGCCAAAAAAAGTCAAAAAATTTTGACCTCAAAATGTCATAAAAAACGCTCATAGTATAGTAAGGCCAAAATCGGCCAAAAAAAGTCAAAAAATTTTTGACCTCAAAATGTCATAAAAAACGTCATAGTATAGTAAGGCCAAAATCGCCAAAAAAAAGTCAAAAAAATTTTGACCTCAAAATGTCATAAAAAACGCATAGTATAGTATAGTAAAAATCGGCCAAAAAAAGTCAAAAAATTTTTTTTTGACTCAAAATGTCATAAAAAACGCATAGTATAGTAAGGCGTCAAAATCGGCCAAAAAAGTCAAAAAATTTTTTGACTCAAATGTCATCATAAAAACGCTCATAGTATAGTAAGCGTCAAAATCGGCCAAAAAAAGTCAAAATTTTTTTTGACCTCAAATGTCATAAAAAACGCTATAGTATAGTAAATCGGCGTCAAAATCGGCCAAAAAAGTCAAAAAATTTTTGACCTCAAAATGTCATAAAAACGTCATAGTATAGTATGGCGGCCAAAATCGGCCAAAAAAAGTCAAAAAATTTTTTGACTCAAAATGTCATAAAAAAACGCTCATAGTATAGTATAGGTAGTGTCAAATCGGCCAAAAAGTCAAAAAATTTTTGACCTCAAAATGTCATAAAAAACGCTATAGTATAGTAAGGCGTCAAATCAAAATCCAAAAAAAAGTCAAAAAATTTTTTGACTCAAAATGTCATAAAAAAAAAACGTCATAGTATAGTATAGCGTCAAAATCGGCCAAAAAAAGTCAAAAAAAATTTTTGACCTCAAAATGTCATAAAAAAACGCTCATAGTATAGTATAGGCGTCAAAATCGGCCAAAAAGTCAAAAAAAATTTTGACCTCAAAATGTCATAAAAAACGCTCATAGTATAGTAAGGCGCAAAAATCGCCAAAAAAAGTCAAAAATTTTTGACCTCAAAATGTCATAAAAACGCCATAGTATAGTATGCGCCAAAATCGCCAAAAAAAAGTCAAAAAAACTTTTTGACCTCAAAATGTCATAAAAAAACTCATAGTATAGTAAGGCGTCAAAATCGGCCAAAAAGTCAAAAAATTTTTGACCTCAAAATGTCATAAAAAAACGCTCATAGTATAGTAAGGCGTCAAAATCGGCCAAAAAAAAGTCAAAAAATTTTTGACCTCAAAATGTCATAAAAACGTCATAGTATAGTAAAGCAAAATCGGCAAAAAAAAGTCAAAAAAAAGTTTTTTTTTTGACCTCAAAATGTCATAAAAAAAAAGTATAAAATAAAGTCAAAAAAAATTTTTGGCCTCAAAATCAAAAAAACGTCATAGTATAGTAAAGGCGTCAAATCGGCAAAAAAAAGTCAAAAATTTTTTTGACCTCAAAATGTCATAAAATATAGTATAGTAAGGCGTCAAAATCGGCCAAAAGTCAAAATTTTTTTTGACTCAAAATGTCATAAAAAACGCATAGTATAGTAAGGCGTCAAAATCGCCAAAAAAAGTCAAAAAATTTTTGACCTCAAAATGTCATAAAAAAAACGGTCATAGTATAGTAAGGCGTCAAAATCGGCCAAAAAAGTCAAAAAAATTTTGACCTCAAAATGTCATAAAAAACGCTCATAGTATAGTAAGGCGTCAAAATCGCCAAAAAAGTCAAAAAATTTTTTGACCTCAAAATGTCATAAAAAACGCCATAGTATAGTAAGGCGCAAAATCGGCAAAAAAGTCAAAATTTTTTTGACCTCAAAATGTCATAAAAAACGTCATAGTATAGTAAGGCGTCAAAATCGGCCAAAAAGTCAAAAAAATTTTTGACCTCAAAATGTCATAAAAAAATGTCATAGTATAGTAAGGCGTCAAAATCGGCCAAAAAAGTCAAAAAAATTTTTTTGCTCAAATGTCATAAAAAACGTCATAGTATAGTAAAAATGTCAAATAGTCGGCCAAAAAAAAAGTCAAAAAATTTTTTGACCTCAAAATGTCATAAAAAACGTCATAGTATAGTAAAAGCGTCAAAATCGCCAAAAAAAAAAATTTTTTGACCTCAAAATGTCATAAAAAACGCATATAGTATAGTAAAAGCGTCAAAATCGGCCAAAAAAGTCAAAAAAAATTTTGACCTCAAAATGTCATAAAAAACGCTATAGTATAGTAAGGCGTCAAAATCGGCCAAAAAAAAGTCAAAAATTTTTTGACCTCAAAATGTCATAAAAAACGTCATAGTATAGTAAAGGCGTCAAAATCGGCCAAAAAAGTCAAAAATTTTTTGACCTCAAATGTCATAAAAAAACGCATATAGTATAGTAAGGCGTCAAAATCGGCCAAAAAAAGTCAAAAAAATTTTTGACCTCAAAATGTCATAAAAAAACGTCATAGTATAGTAAAAGCGTCAAAATCGGCCAAAAAGTCAAAAAAATTTTGACCTCAAAATGTCATAAAAAACGTCATAGTATAGTAAGGCGTCAAAATCGGCCAAAAAAGTCAAAAATTTTTTGACCAAAATCATCAAAAATGGTCATAGTATAGTAAGGCGTCATAGTATAGTAAAAAAAGTCAAAATCGGCCAAAAAAAGTCAAAAAAAGTTGACCTCAAAATGTCATAAAAAGTCAAAAAAATTTTTAGCCTCAAAATGTCATAAAAAAAACGTCATAGTATAGTAAAAAAATCGGCCAAAAAAAAAGTCAAAAAATTTTGACCTCAAATGTCATAAAAAAATAGTATAGTATAGTAAGGCGTCAAAATCGGCCAAAAAAGTCAAAAAATTTTTTTGACCTCAAAATGTCATAAAAAAACGTCATAGTATAGTAAGGCGTCAAAATCGGCCAAAAAGTCAAAAATTTTTTGACCTCAAAATGTCATAAAAAACGTCATAGTATAGTAAAAGGCGTCAAAATCGGCCAAAAAAAGTCAAAAAATTTTTTGACCTCAAAATGTCATAAAAATGTCATAGTATAGTAAGGCGTCAAAATCGGCCAAAAAAGTCAAAATTTTTTTTTGACCTCAAAATGTCATAAAAAACGGTCATAGTATAGTAAAAGGCGTCAAATCGGCCAAAAAAAGTCAAAAATTTTTGACCTCAAAATGTCATAAAAAACGTCATAGTATAGTAAAGAGCGTCAAAATCGGCCAAAAAAAGTCAAAAAATTTTTTGACCTCAAAATGTCATAAAAATGGTCATAGTATAGTAAAGGCGTCAAAATCGGCCAAAAAAGTCAAAATTTTTTGGCCTCAAA
>JAFBJY010000506.1:0-52297 GCA_016801885.1 Toxotes chatareus | reverse complement strand
CTCCTTTGTCTTGGCCACGTTCAGCTGCAGGTGATTCTCCCCACACCACCTGACAAAACTCTCCAAAAGGCTCCTGTACTCATCCTCCCGTCCTCTCTCCACACACCCAACTATGGCTGTGTCATCCGAGTACTTCTGGAGGTGACATAACTCAGAAGAGTACTGGAAGTCAGCCGTGTAGGTGGTGAATAGAAAGGGAGACAGCACAGTTCCCTGAGGAGCCCCCGTGTTGCTCGTCAGGAGGTTAGACTCACAGCTCTGCAGCCTCACAAACTGTGGTCGACCTGTCAGGTAGTCCTCAATCCATGAGACAAGGGGAGCCTCCACCTGCATCTTCTCTAATTTGGCACTCAACAATCTCGGCTGGATGGTGTTGAATGCAGAAGAGAAGTCAAAGAACATGACCCGTACTGTGGTGTTCTGTCCAGAGTAAGCCCTCTGCAGCAGGTATATTACTGCATCATCAACCCCCACCTTGGGCTGATATGCAAACTGCAGTGGGTCTTGGTATGGGCTCACCAGGGTCTGAGGTGTGACAGCACCAGCCGCTCCATGACCTTCATAACATTCAAACAGGGCCTAAAAATTCTGGTTGTACCAAGAGTTCATTTACCTATAGTGTTGCTACTGACTTCCTTCACTGACACTTGCAGTCAGTTTGAATATCTTTATTGAAACCTGAAGCCTGATTTCTTGCTGTTCTCTAGTTCTTTGTTTATAAGCTCCTCAAGTACTACCTGTCTGCAGAACTGTTAAAGTATGGAATGCAGAATCAGAACAGATGCTTCAGGACTGCTTTAACAACACAGACTGGGAGGTGTTTAAAACTGCAGAGTGCTGCAGCAGTTACTGGTTACATCGGCACATGCACGGACAATATCATTCCCACAAAACAGATTAAAACCTACCCCAATAACAAAAACACTTTCCACCTGATGAGACGTGAAATTAAATTCCTTAGACAATCTTTGTCTTTTGAGGTTTTATTACAAAATAAAATCTAATCACTTAATCACTTTCTGCAGAAAGGACAGAGCTCATGCAGCAAACCATGCTACAGAGGTCTGACCCCGAGCTCCATGTTCCCAGGGCTTTTGATGTCTCTTTCTCACATACCAGAATTGCAGGGATGGCAGGGAAAGAAAACAAGCTCGAAGTCAAGTGATAAAATTAATGAGCAACTGAGATAAAGTGTAAGTTATGCTCAGAGACACCGGACAGCAACAAAGATAAAGAATAGACAGTCTTTGTCCAAGACATAAGCAGGTGTTCTCACAAAGCACAATGAACAGCATACTCAGCACATTAGGTCACTTCAGGTCAAGTTGTATGTACTTCACACAGAATTGAATATACGAGTTTATGAGAATATACGAGTGTATGATAGGAGAATATATGGCTATATGATAAATTGTTACATGCTACGTGCTCACTCTGCTGCTTATGTCTCAGGCACTGCTGAGGAATACAAAAAAGCAAAATATGACCTTTGTAGCTCTATCAGACCAAGAGACAGTACAGACTGAAGCTGGAGGATTACTACAACACCTCAGACCCACCCAGGATGTAGTGACCTTGACTGGGGCCACAAGAGACAAGGAGGCGTGGCTTCCAAAACCACAGCACAAGCTTTCCAAACAAATATGCCAGCTTCCTTATACTAAACTGGGAAGGTGAGTGAACTGGAAATGTGACATCTAAAATCAATATACTCCTCGTTCTAACAAATAGTGTTTTCCATTGTGGAGGTGTACTCACATTAAGCCATGCTGTGAACAGCCACTATCACTAAAGCTGAGCTGGAGCAACGCTGCAAGTGTTTCTTCCACTTTACTGCACAGCAAACTGATTTGTTCATCTGAACCACTAATAAAGTGATGCTAACTCACTGAGAAACACATTTCATTTTCTTACAACCTTTTCCTAGTTTAAAAGAAACAGCAAAAAGTTTGCTTTGCATTAGTAGTAACATAACAGCTGTGATGTGCTGAAAATGATCAGTAAACAGTGAAATAAGGCTGATATCTGAAAGTCCAAACTGGAACAGAGGAGTGAAAGTAAACCCCAGATCACAGAGGTTCAGGTAGAAGCTGCAAAAGTCTTGAGAGCTGAAAACAGAGAGAATTAAGAACAGAGCTTTCTCTCTAGTCTACAGCATAGACACACAGGAGTGTAGCGACTGCAGACACAGCTAAAGGGAGGAGAATGTCATAGGTTGGCAATGGTCAGCTCTGCTACCAAGCAGGACCAACACAGTGCAATTTGGCACAGCTACCCTGCTAACTCCTGTGAGGCTGTAATGGAAATGCATGCCATCACAGCTTATGTGCTAATGGAAAAAGCCATAATATGCTACTTTTCAGGGCACCTCTGTAACAACCTTAAGCTTCTGAACATCTACCACAACATCCCTAATTCAGTTTCCACTGGAAACATTGATGCCTCTGCCTCCACCTGATTTCCTGTCATCTTGCTACTGTCCATAATAAAGACATAAAAAACCCAAATCACTTAAAGATATACTCACATTCAAAGCACTGGTGTTTGATCTAATTCTTCCTGCTGTCCATACTGGCTGCCAGGAGATCCCTTCTTTAAACAGTTTCTGTGGAAATGATAGGCCACAAAATCCACAGTCCCATTTCTGTGCAAATAGTAATTCCACAATTCATCAGCATTGTTAAACAAAATCAAGTGTGTATCTTCAAATGTTTGTCTTTTAGTGCAGAATTTCCTCTCTGTGTTTCATCTCTCTCCACCACAGCTTTGCAAGGAAACATTGGGTGTAGAAACACAAAGAGGAGAATTTTGGACTGAAAATACCTGGAAGATAGAAACTTGATCTACTCAGACTGTTGAAGCCTCATGTTTGCTTCTTTTCAACTGTGGAAGTCAACTTTTCCACAGGACAGGGACTGTGGATTTTATGCTCCATCATTTCCATTAGAATTTCTTTAGAAAGGATCTTGTTGCAGACAGTACAGACTTCCTAGAAATCCTTTCCTTTAACACAAACTACAGTGCATCACACCAAAACAAAGTTAAGAAGTTGAGCAACCATGAGAATATCTCACAATCATGATCAGTATTTTAAAAAGTTCTAACATGTACTGACTTACTGAAAACCTTGGAGCTGATCTGGACTTTCCTCTAGTTTCCTCTTGTCCTTGTAACAGCAGTAGCTCCTCCCTTCCTTGTCAATAATTGTGCAGAAATATCTGAGTGCTTCTTTCTTCCTAAATCATGAGCAAGTCCTGTCCAGTCCAACTGTTTCTGCTCCTGTTTGACTTCTGAACTTGTCTCTGGCTGTGTGTCCACTTACTGCAGCCTGTGGCATCACACTGTAGAATGTTGATACATCAAAGGCATCAAAGGACAAACTCTCTCTCTCTCTCTCTCTCACTCACACACACACACACACACTCTCTCTCTCTCTCCAAAGTCAAACCTGCTCCAGTGTTTTAACCTGAAGGTTTGTCAGTAAAATATGAGCATCCAGTACCTACTACCAGTCCTACCAGTCTGCTAACACAGAGCTTCATCTGTCAGCTACAACACAAGGTCAACACTGCTGGGTTCTGTTGTCAGGGAACTGTGAAAGCGATGAACCTAATTACTCAAAATCACATCAATATTTTATTTCTAGAACTTGCATCTCCCACAAGGATTGGCTGACACTGAGACCCAAGAAGAACTGCTGGTTCTTCCTGTTAGAGATTCTCCTCCATGTTTGTGTGGAACAACAGAGGAAATGTATCTGTAAAGAAAGTCTGTGTCCTACCATTATCATCTGAGCAGCAGCCCTCTGGATACACTTCTCTCATCATTGTAGAAACAAAGAATAACAAACCCACTAAATGCTGCTGAAGATAGTCGAGGATCTTTGGCTGAATCTGTTTCCCTGGTTCTTTTTTTCTTATGAAGGTCATTGGCAGCACTTACCTGAAAGAAAACAGAAAAGAAATCAAATGTTTTACTATTTCAACAGCAACACGACGTCTTCATCTCCTGCACTGAAACATTTGAATCAGTTATTTGCATCAGACTCTGTAAACTTTCCGCTCCAGTTTTTTTTCCACAGACTCAACATGGATGAATCAGCTTCACCTCACACACACTTCAAGAAAATAATATATAATATGCAGCAGCTTTAAAACAACAGCAATAAATTATGACAACAAATCTGATTAAAATAATGAAACTTCTCTTTTGCCTTAATAAGACAACAATTCAAATTGCATATGTATGAATACAAACTGTACCAGGCCTGCAGAACAAATGGCAGCCAAACCTTCAGGGAATCAGCATGAGCACCAAACTGAGAAATGAATTCAAATTCACAGTGTCCATGAAACCAAAACCCTGAGCAAATACTTTCTTCAAACTCTTTCTCCACAGCAGTGTCTTCTGTCACTGCAGCTAAAAAAGCTACACAAACATTAGCATGATCTATTGATGGGTGAGAGGTGACTGTGGACATATGTGTCCCTGGCTTGTCCTGATGGAGGAGAAGTTCACTGTACAATGCACAGACACAGAGAAAATGATTTCATGTGATCTGTGTATGTTGATGTTAATTATGGAACTAATCTACTGAAAAGAAAAAAGCACACAGACTTTTGTTTTACAGCAGGTTTCATATGATGCAGATTATATTAGACTATAAAATAAGAGAAAAGCATCCAGAGAAAAAAGCAGCATGTTTCCTGAACATGTTTAGAGAATTTCTCATCACACTGAAAAGTTGGCAGTTTTCCAAAGTGAGAGCTCAGTGGAGGATCAAACTAAAGCAGAAGAATCTTTGGTAACAAGGTCTTTAACGTGGCCTGAGTGCTGCAGTCTGTCTGTACATAACAAAAGCTGAAGCACACTTTCTACATCACTCTATGCCTTTAACATTACATTTCATTGTATCTCTAAGTAAACGGCCTGACAGTGGCTCAGTGACAAAACTGTACAACTGCCCTCATCAAGAACCCCTCAGCCATAACACCAGTCCAAACCAAAATGTCTCCAGTGATATGAAGCAGAAAGATAAACAGGATTTAAAGTTTTTGTCCATTTCCTCACTTCATGGTTCACTGAGTTAAACTCCTGTACAACACCACCCACTCTCACTGAGTTTCATTCAGTCAACAGTGGAGGAGGAGGGTCAGTGGTTAGTACTGGTTACTTAAAAATGACTTCCTGCTGGGCCAGAAAAACTGTTACACCTTTAGGATGAGAGACAATGGAGGAAGAGAAATGACAGAGTCAAGCAAATCATGAATGTGTGGAAACATTATCACAGCTAAAGGACTGCATTTCTTCTTCTTGGACCATGAACAACAACTGTCTGCTGATTATCAGCTGTTCACACATTTTCTGTCTGTGTTTGGTTCTAAATAGAGATGCAGCATGAAATTAGTCAGAGTGGAGCCACTGAATCAGAGTGAAGCTCCTGAAAGCTTTGAAGAGGAAACATCTGTACTTACTGAGAGGAGATACTTATGTATGTATGACAAGAAGTGATGTTTGATGCATTGAGTCAAAGAAAAATGTGTCAGTCAGAGAGGAGGCTGAGTTACAGCAGGTCACTGGGGCAACTACACAAACTGAGTCAGGAAGCCAGACCAGTACAGCAACATGGATGACAGAGATCACAGCACAGTGGAGGGTTATTCTGTAAGATCACTGCAAAGAGCTGAAGAAAACACATCACCTGCACATCTGTCCCTGCTTCTCCTTGGCCCTCTCTCTGTCTCTGCCTGTGTAAGTGTGTGTAGCTGTGCTGGTGTGTGTCTCTGGATGTTGTGTTTCAGAAACTGACAGTTACACATGCAAAGCACTGCTGGTTGATCTTCAACATAAATGATAAAAAAAGACCTGGAGGACGCCTGTTTCAACTTTATAAGTCAGACTGCTGAAGCCTCATGTTTAGCATAAATAAACTGAACATGTACTGAAACCTTTGGGCTGAAGTTATCGTGTGATTAGACATCATGTCAATTTAACAAACATCCCACTGAACTGAATAACTGACAACAACTGACTTACTGAAAACCTTGGAGGTGATCTGGACTTTCCTGTAGTTTCCTCTTGTCCTTGTAACAGCAGTAGCTCCTCCCTTCCTTGTCAATAATTGTGCAGAAATATCTGAGTGCTTCTTTCTTCCTAAATCATGAGCAAGTCCTGTCCAGTCCAACTGTTTCTGCTCCTGTTTGACTTCTGAACTTGTCTCTGGCTGTGTGTCCACTTACTGCAGCCTGTGACATCAGACTGTAGAATGTTGGTACATCAAAGGCATCAAAGGACAAACTCTCTCTCTCTCTCTCTCACACACACACACACACACATTGTTGTCTTAATATAGTTATGAGGACACATCATAACTGAAAGCCTAACACTAACCAAAACATAACCCATACTAATGATATTCAATCTTCTCCAAAATACCAAATGAATTACAACAATAATCACTCAGGACCATTCAGCTGGGTTGGTGAATTCAGCACCAAGGACAGCAGCAGCTGAACTGTACACAACTACATGTACTAACACACAGCAAATTCACAAAGTACTAAAATCTGGAGTCAGGCAAAAAAGTGTGAAAGAGTTACATTTCTGGAGTTTATTTTATAACTCTGACTACAGTTTGTGTTAAGGTGTACACCAGGCCGAGCTGAATTTTGGAGTTTATTCCTGGTGTTCAGGATCTGGTTTTAACTCTGTCCCTGGAGTTCACAACGCATTTTATCGCGGCATGAGCAGCACAAGGAACGTCGTCACAAGGCTGGTAAGAGCATGATTTTTATCAGAAAGTACTTTAAATGTGTGATATTTTGTCATTGTTCTCACTTTATCTACTTACATAGTACCGCTAATGACTGCGAACTTGATGTTGAACGTAACCCCATTGCTTTTACTCCATTATTTAGAGCAAGTAGCTCCCGCAGCATTAGTTAGCTAACTGTCCTTAGCTGCCATTGTGGAGCTGTTAGCTTTCAGTCAAACGTTAATGTCGGCCATACTGTCTGTGGCGTGTGATGTGTCTGTATGACGGTAATGACAAACTGTTTGATAAGCTTCACAAATTAATGAAGGTAATTAATACTGTTTTGAAATAACCATCCAACAATGCAACCGCATGTCGGTGTTTTAAGAGAATAATTTCTGGCTCAACGGCACAGACGCAGCTGAAAAGTCAGTTTTGGCTAGCATGCTAACAGTTGAGCTTATAAACTGTAGCCTTGCTGTTTTGAACAGCGGTGAGAAACGTGTATTTTAACAGTGTGTAGTTGGGATAAATTTTAACTTGAACATGTTATTCTCAGACAGAGATTTGTATCTTGACACAGACAAAAATATGTGATTGTGAGAAGTGGATGATAAGAATTCCAAAGTACAGTATTTAATCAGTTCATATTAAGCTGTATGTGTTGTCTGCATTTCAGACCTCCCATCTACTGAAGCATCTATGAACCTGGCTGATCGTTCAGACCTGACAGAATATGTGACCCTCACTACTTGTGGTAAGCAGAGTTATAGGTAATGGTAATGTTTTGTCTTGAGACAGGTAATATCCAGCCAGGTATGTGATAGTTTTAATGTGCTGGACTTTAGATTTTATTTGCCTTATACTTGTGTGTGTGTGATCTTCAGATCTAAGTGTCCTGCAGCAAGGGTGTGAAGTAGGGCTGGACGATTTTAGGAAAAGGTCTAATTGCGATTTTTCTGGCAGATATATCCACATTTTTCAGCTCTGTTAGCATGTTTTCTTTACACTCTGCATACAGCTGTTGGATGGGAACCTGGCTGAAGTAGGTGCAGGAGGGAATCACATATCTTCTGTCCAGCGTGTGGAGGAGGTTTTTAAATCTTTGGTGACTGTGTTAACAGTCACCACGTCATCTCCCGGTGTCTTCAGCTGCTCTTATCAAATGGAGTTATGCTGGCGAAACATGATATAATTGTCTGTTGGCTTCTTTGGGCCTGAGCATCATTCTCAGACTTTTCACCGGAACTTTTTCGTCATGCAAATACCTGTGGGGATTTTTCAGGTGTCGGTATAAACTGGTTGTGTTTCCGCTGGATGTTGCAACTTTAGCGCGACAGGTTTTGCACAGTACCTAGTGATGGGCAAATGATACTGAGGCTTTATAGCTTGTGTCACTCTTCCTGAAGCGGAGTGATTCGAAACGCTGTGTCGGAGCTTGTATCAAAACACCAGTGTCACATGACCGATGTTTCGCTTCGTGCTTCATTGCTTCAAAATGTTCAAAACGAAGCTTTTCATTGGCTCATAGTATTTACGTGTGTGTCATTGGCTCATGGCGTTTTAATGCATTCTGAGCCAATGACAGTTTGACAGGTTTGACAGATTTTAGTGGTTTGGTGCCATACCAGCTATATAAGATGCATCATTATGCTTCAAAATGGGGTTGTGAGGAGACAGAGATTTGGAGAGTGAGAGTGAGAGTATTTTGGCAAGTTTCATGGTGAGTACCACCAAAAAGCGATGTTCTAAAGTTTGGGATCATTTTGATCTCATACCACCAAATAAGGTATAATGCAGTTTATGGCATAGATTTTATGTTTCCATAATTGTATTTTTAATCTTTAAATGGGTCTCAAAATTACAGTTGCTTGTAGGTGAGGTGTTTGCTCTGCACACAAGAGTTGTCTTACAGCAACAACACATCTTCTATGCTGAGACACTTGCGTGGCAGGCATGATGACAATCATACCCAGCAAACCAGTGACCCTGTCAACACTGGAAATCCTGACAGTAATCTAAACAGTAATCAGTAATCCCAACAGATTGCTTCGTTCCCAGAATGCAGGTTTGCTTATGGTTCCCAAAATCTCTAAAAGTAGAATGGGAGGCCGAGCCTTTAGCTATCACGCCCCTCACCTATGGAACCAACTGCCAGTTTGGGTTAGGGAAGCAGACACCCTCTCTAATTAATAATAATTAATTCTAAGCTTAAAACCTTCTTGTTTGATAAAGCTTATAATTAGTTGTAGTTACAGTCCTAGTTATTTATTAAACTTATAGTTAGTCACAATTATCTCTATAGACACTGTTACAGTTAAGGATATAGCCCTTAGTAGGGCTGGCTCAGGCAACTGAATCATCCCCTAGTTATGCTGCTATAGGCCTAGGCTGCTGGGGACATCCCATGATTTACTGCACTTCTTCTTCTTTCTCTTTCTCTCCTCAGATGCACTCTCAAATTTATTAGCCTTTATTCCATGTCATTAACTCTGTGTCCTCTCTGTCCCGTAGTCCTGTGTTTGTTTCTCTCTGGTCTCTCTTTCTCTGTACCTTTCTGCAGGTACCTCTGGCTCCGGAGCTGCATGTCCTATGGTCCTGGCTCCACCCACCTGCTGCTGTTTATTGTTTACAATGATCTATTTCTAACATGTTTAATGTTCCATTCTGCTACAGATAAATATTTGATTAATATTCTTTGCAAACTGTAATGTAAATAATTACCAGTCATGAGAGCTTTTTGCCTCCGTGCTCTGTTTCATCATTCTAATCTGCTGAGCACACATTATCCAATAACTGTTCACTAACTGTAATGTAAATACTGACCCACATTGTCTGTATTATGCTGCATGTCTTTCTCCTCCTCTCCTCCATTCCTAGCTGTCCTATCTTCCTCCTTTTCCTCCTTTCACCCAGCCCGGCCATCGGCAGGAGGGTCCCCCATCTGAGCCAGGTTCTGCTCAAGGTTTCTTCCTGTTAAAGGAGAGTTTTCCTCTCCACTGTCGCCTTAAGTGCTTGCTCTGGGGTCAGGCTCTGGGTCTCTGTAAAGCGCTTTGAGACAATTTTGATTGTGGAAGGCGCTATATAAATAAAATTGAATTGAATTGAATTGAAATTAAATATATACATATATATATATATAGTGCATATATGTATGTGTGTGTCTATTTATTATAGATGAAGCAACCTTTCTCCAACACAGTGTCCAGAAAACAGCAGCTGGATGAGGCCTTGGAGGACATGATAGTTAAAGATGGTCAGCCTTTTTCTGTCGTTGAGGATGAAGGGTTCCAAAATTTCATTAAAATCCTGGACCCATCATGCTCCATTCCAAGCCGCAAAAACTGTAAAGGCAATGGTGGAAGCAAGGTACACTGTAACCAAAGAGAAGGCCTTGGTCTGTGGGATGGTTACTGATGGAGCTCACAATATTGTGGCAAGTGTTACTCAGTTAGACATATTTATTGCTTTGCCCACATGCTGAATCTCATTGTCAAAAAATCACTCTGTCAGACTTCTGAGCTGGAAAACATGCACAGTAGGGCCCGAAAAATAGTGGCACACTTCAAGTCCAGTTCAAAAGCAAAGGAAAAGTTGTGCTCTATTCAAGCTAATATGGGCATGCCCCCAAAAAAGCTTGTTCAAGAGGTCGAAACCAGATGGAACAGCACTTATGCCATGCTCCATAGGCTTTATGAGCAGAGAGAACCTTTAGGGCAGCCCTGGCATCACTTAACACTGACATAGTGCCTTTCACTGCTGATGACTATGCAGCAATCAACCAGTTGCCTGACAGTTTTAAGGCCATTCTCTCAGGCAACTGTTGAGCTTTATGAGGAAAGGAGAGTGTCGGGGTCAAAGGCAATTCCTATAGCCAAAATGCTGAGACATGTCATTTCTGCCGAATGTGCCCAAATGGCTCCTTGTATTGGTGCCATGCTTGCTAACCATTTGAAAACTGATTTGAATGAACAATTCAGTGGCTTGGAAAAGGTGAACTCCCTGTCTGTGGCCACCATCTTGGATCCACGGTTTAAACAGGCTGGCTTTACTAATCAAAGCAATGCTCAGGCTGCTGTAGAAAGGCTGACAGAGAGTGTGCCAGTCTTATTGATGGGTCGGCAGAAGATGTGCCACTGGAGACTGCAACAACATCTGCCAGTGCTGGTGAAGAAAATTACAACTTGTGGGTTTTACTGGACAACTATGTAGAGTCTCAGCACCAGCAGTGCATCTGTCAGCGCTGCAGTGGAGATCCAGAGGTATGCATGTTGATTACTGTTGAAACATCAGTTGTTTTATTCAGTCATTCACTGTCTTACTGCCTGTGTAACAGATATTTGAAAGAACAGATTCTGACAAGAGCAGAGGATCCCCTGAAGTACTGAGTGGCACGAAAGACTTCATATCCTACGCTGTGGAAACTTGCATGGAAGTATCTGTGCATCCCAGCATCATCTGTTCTCTGTGAAAGGATATTTTCCAAAGCTGGGGAGCTGGTCAGCCAGAAGAGGAGCCGACTAAAGCCTGTGACAGGAGAAAAAAATATTATTTCTATTTATTTATTATTAAATTATATTTCTCAATAAAAACCCGTGAAGACAAAGACAAACACCATGGTCATTTTCAAAGTAAGAAGGATCTCTAGTCCTGTTAGGGACTTTTTTGACATAAAGAAATAAAGCTCAAAGCTTTAAATAAACCCTTAACCAACATTTAACCCTTAATATAATTAGCATTTATTCTTTGGGTCAATCTGGAATGTGTTTTAGAGTATGGGGGAGAGCATCTGCATATTTTATTGTAATGATGATATAATCATTATTTGGTATGAATGAACAAAACACACAGACTTTTCTGAACTTTTATTGCTGTCATGGGATTGAAACAGTGCCAGTGCTTCAGTCGTTCTCTTTAGAAGGTGCTATGGCTTCAGTTGTCCACCAGATGTCACCGTGACTGAAGTCTTGAAGCTTTGAATCTTTTTGGCACAATTGTTAGGAAAGCTTCAGTGTCTCATGAGGCTTCACTTGCCCACCACTACTTCTTAGTTTAGGAAATTTTAAAAAATGATGGCCGGATTCACAAATAGCATTTGAGCGGTGCCTTAATTTACAGCCAAAAAAAAGTGCTATCAAAAAGCAAGGCAAAATTAACAAACATTAAATCCATAATTTACTGGGTATTACATCCCTCACTCTCTCCTCGAGTGCTTTGTTGGCCGGAGCATTATAAACCCTAAGCTCCTCCCAAGACCAACCAATTTGTGCAAAATGATTGATGTTATTTTGCTGAACAATGGTTCATGTTTTCATCAGTACCAGTGCACACAAAGAGTCCAACACGATACTCAGCTCCACAGCATTTCACCCACTGTGTGACAGACGATGGCTTCACAATCAAGGTGAAGAGATTCTGTTATATCTTCAGAGAAATCCAGTGTTTCAACTGAACACATTTTAACTGGACCAGACTCAACTGTTTTTAGGACAGGCATTCCCAGTGATAGCTGCTTGATAAATTCCTCTACCACAACCCAAAACTGAAGGACTGAACAGCTTTGCTCTGAGCTCTTTTACTCTGTCTGCAAAAATGTGTACAGGCTGGAGAGAGCGTCATCATACTTCACACGAAAACAAAATGTGACTTGAACAGTTCATCAAAAGCACCAAAGGATGTACATGACTGACATGACAGAAGCTTTTTGTCCAAGACAATATAAAAGGTGAAAACCTGGGTCTTTGAAGTTTCTGTGGAAAGAAGATATGGCTGATGGGTTCCTTCAGTGGTCAGGAGATGATCCTCAAGGCTTTGGGATGACTGAAACAAGAGAAATATGTTTACAAAATGTGTTTCTAAAACTCAGCAACATCTACAGTATTTGGAAGTTTTGACAAACCTTCTGAAATTTTACCAGATGATCCGTTGTCTCTCCGACGCTGATCTTTGTGGGATGCTTTCTTCCAGCTGGTTGTGGAGTGAGAAGATGAAGCAGCACCAGAAGAGAAGCCATGTTGCTGTCCCACTCTGAGGACAGAGTGAAAAGTACTTTTACACTCATTATATATATTAAGTAGTGTGTTTATGATATTGCTCTGTGCATTGTTCTAATGGTTTTACTATGATCTTAAACATATACACATATAACAACTATTAATGGCCCAGTCATTATAAATCTGTGCTGCAGAGCAAAGCAATGTTCAGCCCTCACACTGAATCTTAACTGCAGACTTAAGTGGCCTATTTAGACTCAGATGCTTTTGTAAAATAAATCAATAAAAACACAATAAACTGACGACTGTTGGACGACTCACATAACTGCATTACTATTCTGATGATAACTGTACCTGCTTCATCAGCAGTGTCAGATCCTTCATTCAGAGCAGCTTTCAGTTGTTGTTTTAAGAGAGACGTCTCTTTCAGGTTCCTGCCTCCTTGATAACTTTATCTTTAAAACTGCTGTTCCATTTTTCAAGGAACCTTGAAGCAACCTCTGCTCCAAACATCAGTGAGAAGTCTTTAAAAATCTAAATAAAAACAGAAAAACAACATTTTCAAACGATGAAAATAAACCGATATTTTTACTTACATCCTCTGAAACACTAAGTCAGGATCAGCTGTGTGGTGAAGGAGAGATATGGCTTCCATACATTCATCTCTGATTGGCTGATCATCATATGTTCTGGATGATGTGGGACCTGCTTTTAGCTCCACTCTACTCTGGGATGAAGAGGTGGTTCTGGATTTGTCTTCATGCACCACTCAGGAAAGTGTTAGGGCCTTTGTTGCTTTGAATATCATAGAAGTTCCTGAAAGAAAAAAATGTGTCTCAAGAACAAATACTGTATGTTGCTTATATGCAAACAAGGGAGTTAAACTTACATATCATTTTTGGAGTATGGGTCTTTCAAAGATGGGAAAAGTGAAACAATCCCGAGGTCATGAAACTCTTTTGTCGATTTACTGCACCTCTCCTGTAAGCGGGAAAAAAAACCTCTTACCATTTTTTAAAATATATTTTATATACATATTTCTTTAATAAAAGGATACAGGATTAAGTTGAAGCCTCTTACTCTTCTTTTCCATGCATGTGAGCGACAATAATATTAACCAGTAACCGTGTGGTGGAATATTTCAAACTTCCAGTCTCTTCATACTCTTTGTATTCAGAGTCATCTCTGCTGTATAACAACTCCACGTTACAACATGTTTACATCTTTATTAATTTAATACTAAACATCTGACTGACCTGCACTGAGAAAATCTGAGAAGCAAGCCTCTTCCAGTTTAATGTACTGCTTCTTCCCTCCATGTTGTACTTTGATCAACATGTTGGTTTGACATAAAGGAAGAAAATGTCATATGTCTGAGAATAACATGTTCAAGTTAAAGTTTATCCCAACTACACACTGTTAAAATACACGTTTCTCACCGCTGTTCAAAACAGCAAGGCTACAGTTTATAAGCTCAACTGTTAGCATGCTAGCCAAAACTGACTTTTCAGCTACGTCTGCGCCGTTGAGCTGGAAATTATTCTCTTAAAACACCGACATGCGGTTGCATTGTTGGATGGTTATTTCCAAAACTGTATTAATTACCTTCAAGATGCGCGTCGTCATTAATTTGTGAAGCTTATCAAACAGTTTGTCATTACCGTCATACAGACACATCACACGCCACAGACAGTATGCTGTAATGCCAATTTATCATATATGCCGCGATAAAATGCCATATTAAAACCAGATCTCCTATCATACAACTCGGCCTGGGTGAACATTCTCATAAACTTGTATATTCAATTCTGTGTATTCAATTCTGTGTGAAGTACATATAACTTGACCTGAAGTGACCTAATGTGCTGAGTATGCTGTTCATTGTGCTTTGTGAGGACACCTGCTTATGTCTTGGACAAAGACTGTCTATTCTTTATCTTTGTTGCTGTCCGGTGTCTCTGAGCATAACTTACACTTTATCTCAGTTGCTCATTAATTTTATCACTTGACCTCGAGCTTGTTTTCTTTCCCTGCCATCCCTGCAATCCTGGTATGTGAGAAAAAACATTAAAAGCCCTGGCAACATGGAGCTCGGGGTCAGACCTCTGTCTGGTGTCTGCTGTCCTTTCTGCAGAAATTGATTACTCTGTAAACCTTATTTTATAATAAAACATCAAAAGACAATTACTGTCTAAAGAATTCTATTTCACTTCTCATCAGGTGGAAAGTGTTTTTCCACCACAAACTTGGCGACGAGGATGGGATTGGACGTGTGATCTGGACTCCGTTGAAAAGACAGAAAGCCGGCTGCAAAAGATTCCTCCCTGTGGGTGAGAAGCTGTCCTCGGACGGAGCCCAGTCATCGCTCCAATCCCAAAGGATTTAAAGGGAAAGAATCACACATGGTGAGAAGTGTTGATGTTGCTTGTGAGAGGTTACAGAGTTAATCAGAGAATTAAACCGGTATATCTCGCATAAGCACTTGCAGACAGACGTGTCTTGGTTATTATTGTAGTGTTTGAGGATTTCTGGTGTATCTGCTTGAAAAAGTGGACCAGTTTATTCTGTGAATACAAGAGACAAAATAATCAGAGATAAAGGTTGGGTAAAAGTCAGAGTAAGGAGAAGTTCAAAGTGGAGCCAACTCCCAAAATCCTCCCACCAATAATAAAATTGATGATTGAGAAAAATCTGAAAGTATGAATCAACGTATGAATCAATTTAAACAGTGGGTTGATTTTGGGTTTCCAGGAAATGGCAGCTTTAGCCTGAGACAATTAGACAAACTGAAGACATGTTTGGAGGCAAAAGAAAAAAAAAAAAAAAAAGTGCAGAGCAGCATGCAGCTTTGTCCAAACGTAAACGAGAGAAGCATGAACAGTTTAAAGCAGACTGGAAGGCACATAGCATATGGAGAGAAGAGGGAAAGAAGGAGATAAAGAATTGAAAGTAACAAACGCAAAAATACAAGACACATTCCTTACAGGAAAATGAAGAAACTAATACACTTTGTCCTTCTGTTCCTTCTGTGAGTCAATATGTCAAGGTGGATCGCGACCTCGACTCCTGCCCTCCGACCGCACCTCCACTTCCACATGAGCCTGGTGGGGATCTGGGAACAGGAAGGATCCTCCAGATGTCTAACAGAAACTTCATCACCTCCACCAACATCATCCTCATCCCCTGATTCAACCACATCTAAACCTGATGCTTTACAGACCAGGACTGAGTCACAGCTGAGAGAAGAACTCCGACAGCTGGATGAGAACACATCTGGCAATAAGGGACAAAGCTTGATTAAATGATCTCAGACGACACGCTGTGCATGTCGAGACCACTATCAAGGATCAACAGAGGAGAAAGAAAGACAAAGTCGACAAGGATCTACACACGGCAGCCTTAACCATGTACAGGGGTGCTCAACCTATGGCTGGCGGACAAGGACGTGGCCACGACCGCCGCCACATAGAGGTCGGGGACGAGAATGTGAATACGATGGAGGTGGACACTGGCAATATGACCCTAAACATCTGTTTTGACTGTCATAAGCAAGGACACTGGGCTAAAGAATGCCCTCAGAAGAATGGCTCTGTGCAGACTACAACTGCTGCAAAGTGAGTGCGGGACGGGGCAGGGGGAGAGGAGCGATCTGACCGCAGCGACACTGACTCACAGACTACAGGAGGTAACACACACACACATAAGCACACACACAGGCACACACACTGCTTGCAATGAAGACCAGCTTTGCTCACACACTACAGGACATGTCAGCTGATTGATTACACTGCACAACACATGTTTCAGAAGGGCCAGATGAAAGGTTTGAGAAAGTTTGGAACAGAAAGCCACTAGAAGTGGAGAAATTGAATATGACATGCATTTATTGGACAAAGAAGGCTGCTGCTGTCTCTGTATCTCTCTCTCATTCACAAGATGAACTGTTTGATGGTGCGTCTCCACACGTGTCACTGGCAAAACCCGCCCACTGGACGTGGCAGGAAATGGGACCATGGCTTCACAGACAACAGACCCTCTCTGATTTCAGGCCCACGAAAGGGGATCCCAGAACACTGTACAGCGAAAGGGGTGATGTATATAAAACAAAACTTACATCTACTGCCTTTGTCGACAGAACGATTTGCTTGATTCCTAATACACACACCACACCTTTCATGCTTTTACATGACACATCAGTTGACATGGCTGAACTATCTGAGGTGCCACCCTGTTTGTGGGCGTCACAAATATATGACGGGGCTTATTGAGGGAGCCACACCTCTTGTAGTTCACCCAAAATCAGATTACAGACCATGCATGAGACAATATCCATTGAAACCAGAAGCGCTAAATGGTATCAGGCCTGTTTTTGATTCACTTTTGAAGGCTGGAGTTATAGTTTCGTGCGATGACTCCCCTGTCAGAACACCAATTTTTCCAGTTAAGAAAATCAGAGATGCAGATCAACCCACTGAGTGGCGATTTGTACAAGATTTGCAAGCAGTAAATGCTGCAATACATCCGCGGGCGCCCCAAGTTTCAAATCCACATACAATTCTGTCATTAAATCCACCTAATGCCACTCATTTTTCTGTCATTGATCTCACAAATGCTTTTTTCTCCGTTCCCGTTCATCCAGACAGTCAATTCTGGTTTGCATTTTCTTTCGATGGTAAAGGCTACACTTGGACTCGCTGTCCACAGGGATATTCAGAAAGTCCTGGAGTATTCCACAGTGCACTGCGTGACAATTTACGGAGCCTCCATTTGCCTCTAGGCTCTGTTTTGTTACAGTATGTTGATGATTTGATGATTTGTAGTCCATCACAGGAAGCATGTAAAACAGATACAATAGCATTGCTAAAACATCTAGCAAATAATGGCCATAAAGCTAGCTTGTCAAAACTGCAGTTTGCTCAGACTTGTGTTACATATTTGGGACATGTGATCACAGCAGAGGGCAAATCTCTCTCTCCCAAACGTATTGAAGCAGTTCAATCTGTACCAAAACCAATCACCAAAAAGCAAATGATGAGCATGACGTCATATTGCAGACAGTGGATACCAAATTATTCAGAGAGAGAGGCACCTCTCTTCCATGATTCATGGTAACAATCTTTGTGCACATGACAAGCTGACTTGGACTGACCAAACTGACAAAGCCTTCACAGACTTAAAGGCTTCTTTGCAGGCTGCTCCAACACTGGGACTGCCAAACCCTGACCTTCCCTTTACTCAGTTTGTTGACCAGAAGGACGGATACATGACCTCTGTTTTGACACAGGAACATGGGGGTAGACTGAGACCTGTAGCTTATTTTTCCACCAAGCTTGATCCTGTTGCTGCTGGTCTCCCTCTCTGTCTGCGTGCTGTAGCTGCAGCAGAGAAGGCTGTGGTTGCATCACGTGACATTATGGGTTATGGAGATTTGACTCTGATGGTTCCTCATGCTGTTGCTTACATTCTGCACACACAGAAGACCTCTCATCTCTCTGCACAGCACTGGTTAAGATATTACACTACTTTGCTTGATATGCCTAACATTACTGTCAAAAGATGCAGTGTACTTAATCCAGCAACTTTCCTGCCAACTGCAGCAGATGGAGAACCACATGACTGTCTTCAGATTCTTGATGAAGTTTGTACACCCAGACCAGATCTTTCTACGCAGCCCATACCAAATGCAGACATGGAGCTGTTTGTGGATGGTTCGGCCCCGCAACGTGGGACACAGGTGCTGCTCAAGTGGGTTTTGCAATAGTGACACCACATGACATTTTGCTCAGTGGCAAACTGCCATCACATTTTTCAGCACAAGCTGCAGAACTTGTAGCTCTTACTGAAGCCTGTAAACTGGCTTCAGGTAAAACTGTGAATATTTACACAGACTCGCGTTATGCGTTTGGAGTGGTGCACGATTTTGGGGCCCTCTGGCGACATAGAGGATTTCTTACATCTTCTGGCAAGCCCATCTCACACCATAAACTTGTGTCTGCATTGCTAGATGCCATCCTCCTTCCAGCAATCATCTCTGTGATCAAATGTGAAGCTCACACTAACAGTTCTGACTCTATTTCTACAGGAAATGCTGCAGCAGACGCGCAGCAGCTAAAGCTGCAGCATTGTCTGGTTCACCTTTCACAGTTAACTGTTTGATGTTGTCTAACACTTCTGATACTTGCTCATCTGCTGATGTTTCTGTTCTGCAGTCTCTTTCCACTCCTCAAGAGCGCACCATGTGGTCAAAATCAGGTGCCACATTTAAAGACTCAGTGTGGATGGGTCCAGATAACAAACCTTGTTTGCCACGTGCTCTTTTCCACTGTTATGCTAAACTGTCCCATGGAAGAGACCACGTGGGCAAAGGGGGAATGTGTGCTGCTGTTAATTCATCTTGGTATACACGTGGTTTTTCAACTTTTGCACAGGATTTTTGCAGGAAATGCCTAATTTGTGCATCCAACAATGCATCAGGGGCTGTTCATATGCCACCTGCTGGTCATCCACCACCTGACAAACCTTTTGATCATTTAATGATGGATTTCATTCAACTAACACCAAGTGAAGGGAAAAGATACTGTCTTGTAATTGTTGACATGTTCAGCAAATGGGTTGAAGTTTTCCCCTCTTCCAAACAGGATGCTGGAGCTGTGGCTAAAGCACTGCTAACTGAAATTATTCCTAGGTGGGGAATTCCTTCAGTCATCAGCAGTGACAATGGACCAGGTTTTGTCAACCAGGCCCTGAAAGAAGTGTCAGACTATCTTGGGTTTGACATACGTCATCATTGTTCATATCATCCACAGAGTGCAGGTGCTGTTGAAAGAGAAAACGGCACCATTAAAGCAAAACTTGCTAAATGTTGTGATGAAACTGGTCTCTCGTGGGTTAAAGCACTTCCACTGGTGCTTTTCCACATGCGCACGCGAATCAGAAATAAACATGGTTTGAGTCCATTTGAAATCTTGTTTGGCAGACCCCCTCAGACAGGTGTAGGTCCAGTTAGGCATCCTCCCCTTACCACAGGTGCATGTGATGATGCTATGTTGAGATACTGTGCCAACTTGTCTACAACCTTGTCAGCATTGCATTCACAGGTGAAGAGTGCCCTGCCATCTGCAGCCACAGCAGTCCTCCACAACTTACAGCCTGGAGATTGGGTTCTCATCAAAGATCACAGACGCCATCACTGGAAACAAAGGCGATTCCAGGGCCCGTTCCAGGTTCTGCTGACCACTGAAACAGCTGTAAAGGTTGCGGAGAAGGCCTCATGGGTACATGCCAGCCACTGCAAACGGGTTCCTGAACCAAAGGCCGACAACCAGCCTCCAGAAAATCAAAGCAAAGGAGATGACATAAATTCTTTAGACCCAGAATAATGGTCTAGGGAAATAAAGACTCATCCAGACGTTGAGGAAGACAACTGGGGTGCACGCCGCGCGCTGCTGCCCCTAACCTGCAGCTGCGTTGGAACCATCTGCAATATAAGAGTGAGGGGTGAAAAAACCAGCCCTCCTCCACCAGTAGCGCCGCCAAGCTCCAACGGCGACCACAAGCTCCGTGTCACCAACAAGAGCAACAATGGAGCCCAGACCATGGCATCCCTTCAGGGGCCAGGATGGTGCGGTCTCAGAGGTTCAACAGCTTTACTTATACTTTTAGCTGTATTTGTGGTATTTGTTATTTTTTTCACACATCATACACCACCAGCTGATGTTCATAACCTAACCAGTGTACATCCTAATGTGTCACAATTCCGAGCGCACATGCACTCCACGCTCTGTTGATTTATATGAAACTAATCTGTGAACATCGTGGCTAAATTTCACAGCTCAACAACTGTATGGAGGTAATACGTCCTGTTTTATGTGTGCAGCAGGCAGACCCAGATTGCTTATGAGAGGTATTCCTTTTGAAGGAGATGATTGTGTTTCCACCAGTACTACTTTGTGTAAGCACAACTGTTTACTAGCTCGAGGAGCCTGCTCTAGAGTCTCCTCTTGGTCCTCATTTAATCTAGGATCCACCGCAGGAAGACTCCCGCCGCCCACAAGGACAGCTCCACCACCTTTAAACAACACACACATTGTCTGTTATTATCGCCCCACCGGTAACCAGTCCGTCGGAAATTGGACGGGGCCCTGTACTCAAATTGTAGTGGCACAAAAGAACATCTCTAGCGACTTTGTCCTGAATAAAAAACAACTGCAAGCCCTGGTATGGTACGAGTGGATAGGTAAGCAAACCTATCCAGTTCCTGATGTTTTCTGGGTTTGTGGAGATAATAAACTGCGTTCTGTCCTGCCTTTCAATTGGACAGGTTTGTGTGGCCATATAATGCTGGTACAGGAAATTGTTGTCATTCCTGAACAAAGGTTCCTTGCAGCCACTGACCGTCACCGGCAGACGCGAGATGTATTTGGAATGGACCCTAACATATACATTGATGAGATTGGCGTTCCCCGTGGTGTGCCTAATGAATTTAAGGCTAGAAATCAAATAGCCGCAAGGTTTGAATCCATTTTTATCTGGGTAACGATGAACAAAAATGTCGACTGGATCAATTATATCTATTACAATCAACAGCGTTTTTTCAACTACACTAGAGACTCCTTTAAAGCCCTAGGAGAACAACTACATGCCACGTCCCTAATAGCTTGGCAAAATCGTATAGCACTGGACATGTTGCTGGCTGAAAGAGGTGGCATTTGTGTTATGTTTGGAGAATCCTGTTGTACATTCATTCCCAACAATACTGCCTCCAATGGTAGCTTTACACGGGCACTGACCAAATTAGAAGCCCTTACAGTAGAGTTAAAAAACAATGCAGGTACTGACACATGGATGATGGACTGGTTTGACAGTAAGTTTGGTAAATGGAAGTCAATTATCGTATCTGCTATCACTGGTATACTTATTGGTGCAAGTGTGTTCAGTCTGATTGGATGTTGTATTATTCCCTGCATTAGAAGTCTCATTGTAAGGTCTATTGATAGGTCAATCACACACCAGATGGCCTCTCTGGCTGAGACCCATCTCCTGTCAGATGTTGAAAACCCCACTGATTGGATTCCTCCTTTTAATGATGATGATGATGATGAAGATGATGTTTAGGTTTTAAGTTTTGTATTTTCCCCAGCTTGCTATCAACTTAAGGATGTCTGTGTCCTACAAAAACAGCTAAATGCATATTTTAACATTTATCAGCTAATGATGTGTCTACTTAAACCTAAAGGAATGTAGTCACTGATGATATGATAAATTTGTATATACTTTTGTGTGGCCATTCTATGGCCAAAGGGGAAATTGTAATGCCAATTTATCATATAGCCATATATTCTCTATCATACACTCGTATATTCTCATAAACTTGTATATTCAATTCTGTGTGAAGTACATATAACTTGACCTGAAGTGACCTAATGTGCTGAGTATGCTGTTCATTGTGCTTTGTGAGGACACCTGCTTATGTCTTGGACAAAGACTGTCTATTCTTTATCTCTTTGTTGCTGTCCGGTGTCTCTTCTTTTCTTGAAAACCTTCATTTTTGCATCCTCAGAGTTAAAAGCCAACACCTGGAAGTCACTCTTTAGTGCCTCACTGATCTGAAACAAGGACAATAAAAACATAAGCTGATTATTTAGGATTTATTCATACAAAAGTCAGTTATCACCATGGGTCTAAAAAAGCTACAGTGACAGATGCAAATAATGACTGGACCATACAGAAAGACATTTATTTCTATCACATTAACCTGCAGCTCTTTCTTTCCAACACTGATGCATATCATATCAGTACAGGTGAGTGATACTAGGAAGTCAAAGTGGAAGCACTGGGATCTAAAATCATTCTGGGACAGATGTGACTTCTCTCTGTTAGTTTCAACAACATAGTGTCTCAGTGTGCAGAATAAAATCCATAAATAAATGAAGACATTTCTGACATAACACATTCGTGCACACATGAAGACATTTTCAACAGCTAACTGTTGTTGTGAAGACATTTGAGTCGCAAGGACTTTGATATGTATTTTACAAGTAAATAAATGTTTCTGCTACAGACTTTTACTGAAGTAGTAAATCAGGATGACCGAGCAGTCTAAGGTGCTGCGATCAGGTCACAATCTCCCTTGGAGGCAGGGAGTTGACAATAACCTTGCATTGGTGGTTCAGTGGTAGAATTCTCGCCTGCCACGCGGGAGGCCCGGGTTCGATTCCCGGCCAATGCAACATTTTTGCAACATTTCGGGGGACAGTCGTGGCGCAGCAAGTTAAGAGTGCGGCTTTGGACTTTGGATCAGCCTGAGATTATGGATCTGCCGGAGGGTCGTGGGTTCGATCCCTCGACCAAGCCCAAAAAACGGATACGGTGGTGATGAAGGCGACCAGTGATGCCCCTGAGCAAGGCACCGATCCAACCCAGCTACCCGCTTCACAAGGCTGGGGCAGGGCAGTCCCCTGTAGTGCATGTGCATGCTTGTGTGTGTGTTTCATTCACTTTGTGTGGGTAAAATGCAGAGAATAATTTCCCCAGGAGGGATCAATAAAGTAATTTTAAAAAAAAAGTAACATCAGCTAACAATGTAAAGGTTTACATGACATTTGTTCATCACGCAGGTGACACAGGTCCAGCATGATGCCTGTCAGTCAGAGCAAGGTAAAGAGTGAAGCATATTTAATTAGAAACATGGCAAAGCACATGTTAAGAACTCTGTATGGAAACTTGCTTCACAAGTTTTCAAGCTATTTATATTGGGATTTTCACACGGTGACAGGTGACAATTCATTTGCTGACTGACTTTAATTAACCACATTCATGTGTCAGGTTCTGCTCCAGACACGCTGTCAAAGCTTAAACTGACCTAATATTATTTCATAGTCTTGCTTATAAAGAATATGTCAATACAAAGTGTATATATTGGGTCAATATATTACTAATATATGCATTAATATATTTGTAGCACTCTTGAAGAAACCACAGAGCGCTGGGTAGTTGTATGTTGCTTTAATCAAACTGTAAAATGGACAAACAGCAGCATTATCAGTGATGAGCTCCTGTCTATGCATCACTGGAGCAACACAATCGTGTCGACGTACGCTGACCAGGAGCGACTCCAAACCACCAACTCCCTCTGGTGGTGAAACTACAACATTACAATGCCTCTACTATTTATATTGGGCCACACTACTTAGTTATAAATGAATGAACAACTGAGCAAACTAAACAATTAACAAGCAGTAAATATGAAGATAAGGTTTCAGGAAGCAGCCACACACTGTAATTTTAAAATTAGGCTTAAAACCTTTTTGTTTGACAAAGCTTATAATTAGTTGCAGTTACAGTTTTAGTTATTATGATTAAACCTATAGTTAGTCACAATTATTACTATAGACACTGTTACAATTTAGGATAAAGCCCATAGTAGGGCTGGCTCAGGCAACTGAACCATCCCTTAGTTATGCTGCTATAGGCCTCGGCTATGACCATGATCCTCTGCACACCTCTTCTCTTCTCTCTTTCTCTCCTCAGACCCACTCTCACATTTATTAACCTTTATTCCATGTCATTAACTCTGTGTCCTCTCTGTCCTGTAGTCCTGTGTTTGTTTCTCTCTGGTCTCTCTGTCTCTGTACCTTTCTGCAGGTACCTCTGGCTCCGGAGCTGCATGTTCTGTGGTCCTGGCTCCACCCACCTGCTGCTGTTTATTGTTTACAATGATCCATTTCTAACACATTACTATGTTTAATGTTCCACTTTGCTACAGATACATGTTGGATTAATATTCTGTGTATAAATTCAATACACGACACTTTGAATTAATTGCTGCCTTAAAACTGTAAAATTTAACAGCACACAGGCAGCAAATAATGCCAATGAAAAACATTAGTGAAGTTGTATAAAACACTGTAAACAACACATTACTGCATAATAAAATGTCTGCAAATGTATAAAAACTGACACATTTCTCTGTGGTGCATTGTGTAACTTGAGGTAGACGACTACTCACTTTACAGTTCAAGTATAAAACAGTAAGAGAACTCATTCAATTCAGTTTAGAAATAATTTTATGCAACTGTCTGATACAACATAACATTATGAATCACAACCATATGACATCTGAGCATCAAACCATTTGAAATATCTTAATCTCTCCCTTTCTAGAATCAGTTCACTCTGTGTAGTGTCACTCACTTGGAAAACATGGAAGTGATCATGGAAACAAGTTTCATGCTCAATCAAAACAAAAAACACTTTGTGCAAAATGATTGATGTTGTTTTGCTGAACAATGGTTCATGTTTTCATCAGTACCAGTGCACACAAAGAGTCCAACACGATACTCAGCTCCACAGCATTTCACCCACTGTGTGACACAGACGATGGCTTCACAATCAAGGTGAAGAGATGCTGTTATATCTTCAGAGAAATCCAGTGTTTCAACTGAACACATTTTAACTGGACCAGACTCAACTGTTTTTAAGGACAGGCATTCCCAGTGATAGCTGCTTGATAACCTTATTGACAGATAGCTCTAAATTTTCAGTTGTATAAAGAACTACAGTATTTGGTTCACCACTCCCCAAAAGCTTGGCTATAACTGAAGCACACACGTCTTTGTTGTGAGTAGAACCTGAAGGAGCTGCTTCAGTATTTTGGAAATGAGATGAAGTATTTCATCAGTTACAGACTGAGAATTGTTTACTGTCTCTGTGTCGTTGTTGAAAGGGATCTGGTTAGACACACTTGTGTTATCAATGGAGCTGTGTATCTTAATGAGATGTCTCCTGAATCCACAATAACTAGAGAGACTTTTACCTGGATACATGGCATGAATTCATTTGAGGTTCCTGAACAAAAGCAACACTGAACCAAAGGATGAATTACAGAGGAAACATCTCAACATTTTGGCTAAATAAGCTACTTATGGTTTGTTTAACAGCTTTGCTCTGAGCTCTTTTACTCTGTCTGCAAAAATGTGTACAGGCTGGAGAGAGCGTCATCATACTTCACACTGAAAACAAAATGTGACTTGAACAGTTCATCAAAAGCACCAAAGGATGTACATGACTGACATGACAGAAGCTTTTTGTCCAAGACAATATAAAAGGTGAAAACCTGGGTCTTTGAAGTTTCTGTGGAAAGAAGATATGGCTGATGGGTTCCTTCAGTGGTCAGGAGATGATCCTCAAGGCTTTGGGACTGAAACAAGAGAAATATGTTTACAAAAATGTGTTTCTAAAACTCAGCAACATCTACAGTATTTGGAAGTTTTGACAAACCTTCTGAAATTTTACCAGATGATCCGTTGTCTCTCCGGCGCTGATCTTTGTGGGACGCTTTCTTCCAGCTGGTTGTGGAGTGAGAAGATGAAGCAGCAGCAGAAGAGAAGCCATGTTGCTGTCCCACTCTGGGGACAGAGTGAAAAGTACTTTTACACTCATTATATATATTAAGTAGTATGTTTATGATATTACTCTGTGCATTGTTCTAATGGTTTTACTATGATCTTAAACATATACACATATAACAACACTATTAATGACCCAGTCATTATAAATCTGTGCTGCAGAGCAAAGCAATGTTCAGCCCTCACACTGAATCTTAACTGCAGACTTAAGTGGCCTATTTAGACTCAGAGATGCTTTTGTAAAATAAATCAATAAAAACACAATAAATTGACGACTGTTGGACGACTCACATAACTGCATTACTATTCTGATGATAACTGTACCTGCTTCATCAGCAGTGTCAGATCCTTCATTCAGGGCAGCTTTCAGTTGTTGTTTTAAGAGAGACGTCTCTTTCAGGTTCCTGCCTCCTTGATAACTTTATCTTTAAAACTGCTGTTCCATTTTTCAAGGAACCTTGAAGCAACCTCTGCTCCAAACATCAGTGAGAAGTCTGCCAAAATCTAAATAAAAAGAGAAAAACATTTTCAAATGTTTAAAATAAACCAATATTTTACTAAAAATAGTACATCAGCTGACCACTGTGGGTCATGAAGAATCTGCTGACGGTAGTAGAAGGTTTCTCTCATCTTCTGGGACTCTAAGTCAGGATCAGCTGTGTGGTGAAGGAGAGATATAGCTTCCATGCATTCATCTCTGATTGGCTGATCATCATATGTTCTGGATGATGTGGGACCTCCTTTTAGCTCCACTCTACTCTGGGATGAAGAGGTGGTTCTGGATTTGTCTTCATGCACCACTCAAGAAAGTCTTTGTTGCTTTGAATATCATGTTTCAGTGTTCCTGAAAGAGTAACCGTGTGGTGGAATCTTTCAAACTTCCAGTCTCTTCATACTCTTTAATCACAGTCATCTCTGCTGGTTTTGAAATAAGAATTTTCTCCAATTTCTAAAAAGAAAACATTATAAACTATTTACAGCTACACTTAGATCTATGTTGTAAGCAAATACATTTATCTAATACCTGTACATATTACTTGCATTTTTTAGGAATTATGTTTAATAAATAATGATTAAAATCTAGTTGTATACAAGTTGGAAAACCATTAAATTTTCTGCAAGGACACTGTCCATCAAAGGCTGGCATCCAGAATCACTTGTGTCTCTGCTTAAAGTGCTTGAGACTGACAGTGTAGCTGTCAGACTTGGAGAGGAGGAGCCTTCACACCTTTGCTGCAGGACACTTAGATCTGAAGATCACAAACACACAAGTATAAGGCAAATAAAATCTAAAGTCCAGTACATTAAAACTATATCACATACCTGGCTGGATATTACCTGTCTCAAGACAAAACATTACCATTACCTATAACTCTGCTTACCACAAGTAGTGAGGGTCACATATTCTGTCAGGTCTGAACGATCAGCCAGGTTCATAGATGCTTCAGTAGATGGGAGGTCTGAAATGCAGACAACACATACAGCTTAATATGAGCTGATAAAATACTGTACTTTGGAATTCTTATCATCCACTTCTCACAATCACATATTTTTGTCTGTGTCAAGATACAAATCTCTCAAAATATGAATTTTTAAATGTCCTACCATCATCACTGTAGATGAAAAACATCCTCATCCACCTCTGCTCCCTGTTGATCTGTGACTTTCAGTGTTGTAGTCTCTGAGATAAGAAACTTCTGCTGGACTATACCATAACAACTCCACGTTACAACATGTTTACATCTTTATTCATTTAATACTAAACATCTGACTGACCTGCACTGAGAAAATCTGAGAAGCAAACCTCTTCCAGTTTAATGTACTTCTTCTTCCCTCCATGTTGTACTTTGATCAACATGTTGGTTTGACATAAAGGAAGAAATGTCATATGTCTGAGAATAACATGTTCAAGTTAAAGTTTATCCCAACTACACACTGTTAAAATACACGTTTCTCACCGCTGTTCAAAACAGCAAGGCTACAGTTTATAAGCTCAACTGTTAGCATGCTAGCCAAAACTGACTTTTCAGCTACGTCTGCGCCGTTGAGCTGGAAATTATTCTCTTAAAACACCGACATGCGGTTGCATTGTTGGATGGTTATTTCCAAAACTGTATTAATTACCTTCAAGATGCGCGTCGTCATTAATTTGTGAAGCTTATCAAACAGTTTGTCATTACCGTCATACAGACACATCACACGCCACAGACAGTATGGCCGACATTAACGTTTGAGTGAAAGCTAACAGCTCCACAATGGCAGCTAAGGACAGTTAGCTAACTAATGCTGCGGGAGCTACTTGCTCTAAATAATGGAGTAAAAGCAATGGGGTTACGTTCAACATCAAGTTCGCAGTCATTAGCGGTACTATGTAAGTAGATAAAGTGAGAACAATGACAAAATATCACGCATTTAAAGAACTTTCTGATAAAAATCATGCTCTTACCAGCCTTGTGACGACGTTCCTTGTGCTGCTCATGCCGCGATAAAATGCGTCGTGAACTCCAGGGACAGAGTTAAAACCAGATCCTGAACACCAGGGAATAAACTCCAAAATTCAACTCGGCCTGGGTGAACACCTTAACACAAACTGTAGTCAGAGTTATAAAATAAACTCCAGAAATGTAACTCTTTCACACTTTTTGCCTGACTCCAGATTTTAGTACTTTGTGAATTTGCTGTGTGTTAGTACATGTAGTTGTGTACAGTTCAGCTGCTGCTGTCCTTGGTGCTGAATTCACCAACCCAGCTGAATGGTCCTGAGTGCTTATTGTTGTAATTCATTTGGTATTTTGGAGAAGAATATCATTAGTATGGGTTATGTTTTGGTTAGTGTTAGGCTTTCAGTTAAGATAGTTAAGGTTAGGTTAAGGAGCGAGGGAATGGATTATGGCAACATGTGTCCTCACAACTATAGTAAGACAAGAGTGACTGAGTGTGTGTCTGTGTGTGTGAGAGAGAGAGAGAGAGAGAGTGTTTGTCCTTTGATGCCTTTGATGTATCAACATTCTACAGTCTGATGTCACAGGCTGCAGTAAGTGGACACACAGCCAGAGACAAGTTCAGAAGTCAAACAGGAGCAGAAACAGTTGGACTGGACAGGACTTGCTCATGATTTAGGAAGAAAGAAGCACTCAGATATTTCTGCACAATTATTGACAAGGAAGGGAGGAGCTACTGCTGTTACAAGGACAAGAGGAAACTACAGGAAAGTCCAGATCAGCTCCAAGGTTTTCAGTAAGTCAAAACCTTTTTTAGTTGATGTCAGTGTTTCAGTTCAGTGGGATGTTTGTTAAATTAACATGATGTCTAATCACAGAACTTCAGCCCAAAGGGTTCAGTACATGTTCAGTTTATTTATGCTGATTGTATCTGTGAGATTTTCATATTGTCAACTTAGGTTTCCATGTTGTGGTTCAAAGCTTTATGGTTTGTGTTAAAGGAAAGGTGCCTATTTTTTCAAGTTTATCTTTTAAACTTCAAATGTTCAAAAACATTCACATGCTTTTATGTAAATGTAAATCATTTGTGGTTGTTGCTTTGGATCCTCCTAAATGATGGAGCATAAAATCCACAGTCCATGTCCTGTGTAAAAGGGACGTCCAAAGTTCAAAAGAAGCAAACATGAGGCTTCAGCAGTCTGACTTATATAGTTGAAACAGGCGTCCTCCAAGTCTTTTTATCATTTATGTTGAAGATCAACCACCAGTGCTTTGCATGTGGAACAGTAGTTTGCCTGCAGCCACAGATCCAGACTCTGCAGCTCTGGAGGTGGAAGTAACTGCAGAGACGAGAAAGCACAACACCATGGGAGAGAGAAGAAGCCAAGTTAGTAACATACATTAATGGGATATGAATGTGTACAGATGGAGAGGGAGAGGAGGAGAGAGAGAAATCAGTGCATCATGGGAAGTCTTCCAGCAGTGTAGACCTATAGCAGCATAACTAGTGGCTCATTCAGGAAAGCCTTACTCAGCTCTGACTATAAGGTTCATCAAAAGGGAAAGTTTGAAGCCTCCTCTTAAACATGGAGAGGGCGTCTGCCTCCAAGACCCAAACTAGTAGATGGTTCCACAGTAGAGGAGCCTGATATCTGAGGGCTCTGCCTCCCATTCTCTCTATTGGAGACTTTAGGAACCACAAGTAAACCTGCATTCTGGGAACACAATGTTCCAGGGTAGTAGGGGATGGCTGCACTGCTGCTGTGACCCGGCTTGGTAACACAGCCGGCCATTGCCAACTCTTAACATTCTCCTCTCCTTAGCTGTGTCTTCAGTAGCTAAACTTGTGTATCTATGCTGAAGATTAGAGAAAAGCTCTGTTCTAAAACGTCTCTCTGTTTTCAGCTCTCAGGACTTTGCAGCTTCTACCTCAGTCTCTACAGTTTGGACTTTAGTCTCACTCCTGTGCTCTTGTTTGTACTTTGGGATATCAGCCTTATGTCACTGTTTACTGATCAGTTACAGCCATATCAGAGCTGTGTTATGTTACTGATAATGCAAACCAAACTTTTCCTGCTTAGCTGGGAAAAGTTGTAGAATCTGTGACCCTCTCTTGCTCCTGGCTCCGAGGTCCACTTCCTGATCGCCCGCTTCCCTCCACCTTGTCGTCGCTGGCACAGACACCGAATGCCGATCCTCCACCGGCGTGCGCGGCTCGTGGGTTCATTCCCAGTGCTGCAAATTAGCCGCAGGTTGCTGCTAGCCTCCACTGTTGCTGAGTGGACACGCTCAGCTTCTCTCTCCCTCAGGTGATCACCACGTAGCCTGATCGAGAATTATTTACCAGCTGCTTTGTCCTGCACGGAGAAGAAATACTGCTGCTTTACCTTGTTCTACCTTACATTGATTTATTGTTTTCTTTTGTTAGTATTTGTATATTGTTATTTGTTTACCTGTGTTGGGAGTGACCCCACTAATTTTATTTCCTTGTCCCCTTTCAGTGGCTCAGCACCGGGTGGTGGTTCCCCCTCTTTCCTGTGTCATGTGCCTCCTCTGGTCCTGGGTTCCTTTCACTACACGCGTGCGTGGGTGTGTGTGGCTGTCACGCATGGCTGGGGTGATAATTTTTGTATATTATTTGGGATCCCTCACCCCTCTCCTCAAGCTGGCTCCCTGTTAAGCCTCAGCCCTGATAGGGTCTCCCCTCTTTCCCCTTACGTCCCCTGTGTGTGAATGCTGTTTTATAGTATTTTAATACTCTGTGTGTGAATGGTGTTTTATAATGTTTAAAGACATATTGAAGTTATTTTGAAATAAAGTATATTGATTATTGCTCTGGAACCACGTCTCTGCCCGTTGTAAAATGAACCTGGGTGCCTTGGAGTTGGTACAGTTGACTAAAACTATTTCCTTGGGCGAAATTCCCAAGGTGGTGTTGTCTGGCTTCGTAGGTTGCTCTTAGATGGGTGTTGTAGTGATCGACACCCTCCACTATCTGCTACAACCCCTATTATCATCTATCTCATCTCCCTCGCTCGCCACACTCAGATCAACAACTTCATTTGCTGTGCAGTAAAGTGGAAAAACACTTTTTTCACTGTTCCAGCACAGTTTGAGTGTTAGTGACCATTCATATCATGACTTGATGTGACTACAACCAACACAATGGAAAATCCTATTTCTATCTCTAACACTGAAATATCACATTCAGTGTGCAGCTCACACTGTTGGTGGTTGGTGTCTTCAGACTCCCTGAAAGCTGACATACATTATCAGTTTAAGAAGGTCGTATTTCAAAAACTTAAATTCCTAAACCATCACTGAAGTTCATTGTGCAGAAGTGACTGTTACAGGTCCAGGCTCCACAGTATACCATGGACCTTCTGCAGCCCCACACCATGAGCTGATCTCTTAGGTCAGGACTTTCTAAATGTACCTCAGACATGTTTTAAGATTCAGGAAGATTGTGCTTTCCAGTTTGCAGCCTCTAAACTTTGGAATAATCTCCCAGTAAGTCTGAGGTGTGTGGACTCTGTGGACTCTTTCACAAAGCAGATACAAATCCATCTGTTCAGACAGGTTTTAGGTAACATAGTATTTTCTGTTTACACTTGTGTTCTATATCTGCTCCTCTCTTGTATTTTATCTGCTGTTCTTATTGTTTTATTTATTTGTTTCTCTCTCTTTGACTGTGAAGCAGTGTGTGACTAGATTAGAGCCTTTGTGGAGGCAGAGTGATGAGTCTGTGCTTTAAATGACAACTGGGATTGTGGCCAAAAACTTCTTACCTAAAAATACAAAACGCTGCTTCATCCTGTGCCCTCGACAGACTTGATAATGAGCTCACGATGAAACTAATCTCACTTAAGGTCTCAATCATTGTTCTCCTTCAAATCTTATACCAACAGCCTGTAAAAGAAACAGTGTTCTCCTGTTGGCTTTTTAATTAGATATTGAATTTAATGTTTTATTAGCGATATGATTGTCAGTTGTTAATGTGAATCACAGTATGTTGCCTCTTAAATACAGTCACAGCAGTGTTTGTCCTTCAGAGCTGTGCAGAGGCTGAACTGGGCTGTGTCTCTTTTGTCACAGTGAGGTGTAAAGGTTCTCTCATGAGTGTTTGTCTGCTGACTGCTGGTAGAAATTAGTGTAAAGTGTCTTTCTGTCTCCTGTCAGTCCATAATAAGTCCTCCTTCAAGGACTCCAGGACTGGTTTCAGAGGGTTCTTCATCTCTCTCTGCTCTCTGTGCTTTGCACCACCTACATTTCAACTTTGAGAAGAGTTTTTGTCCATCAGATCTTTGTTTTTTCATCAATACAGTAATGTGCTCTTTCCTCACACTCTGGTTTTCCTGTGACTTTGCAGTAGACATTATTTTCTGTCTTCACCTCTTTATTGAAAGTGAGGAGTGATATTCACTATCTCTCCATTGCCACAGACAGTTTTAGTTGTTGTTTCTGCAACAGATCAGCTGCTGCACAGAGAATCATTTTGACTCATGTTTCTTTTAGATCTGGTTCAACTTATCTTGTGCTGTTAGACCTTAAATCCACAGAGTCCTGCTGTATGTTGGTCTCTTCTCTGCATCACACTGAGATAACAGTTACACCTGTCACCTGAATCAAGTAGGAAGCTGATGGTGAAAGTTAAAGCTGACACTATATCATCATGTTCTGGGAGTAGAAGCTGTAAAATAACCAGGCTGGATGGAAGGAGGAAGCTTTTTTTTCCTCCAACATTATTTCATCATTATTTTCAGTTACTGGTATTTTCTCAGTCTGGGTCCAGAAACAAAACTTTCTTTGTTTACTACAATGACTTTAAGGTGATTCTTCATCTGTTTGTAAGTTTGTGTTTTAATTGTATTTCTTTTATTTCTCTCTCTTCTGTTGTGGGTCTCCTGTCTCCTGATTTCCTTCATCCTGGATCTTCTTCTTCAGATCCTAAAACAATGACTTATTTTTATGCTGGTTTGAGAGTTTACATGCAAGTGTGTTTGTTACCTGTGAATCACACTGTGGTTAAGTTTATGTTTGGGAGATTTCCTCCATGTGTTTATGGATACAGATGAAGGTATCAGGTCATTCCATTATCTGATGATCTCTACCTGTTAAACCATCCAAAGCAGCTCTGCAGTGTTTCCATCTGTGTTCATGTTGCTGTTTGAGGGTTAAGACTTGGTTTCAGGGTTAGAATTGGGTTTTGGTTAGAGTTAGGGTAAGGGCTAGGGAATGCATTATATCAGCAAGTGTCCTCACAAAGATATAAGTGCAAGTATGTGTGTGTGTGTGTGTGTGTTTGTCCTTTGATGCCTTTGATGTATCAACATTCTACAGACAGAGACAAGTTCAGAAGTCAAACAGGAGCAGAAACAGTTGGACTGGACAGGACTTGCTCATGATTTAGGAAGAAAGAACCACTCAGATATTTCTGCACAATTATTGACAAGGAAGGGAGGAGCTACTGCTGTTACAAGGACAAGAGGAAACTACAGGAAAGTCCAGATCACCTCCAAGGTTTTCAGTAAGTCAGTACATGTTAGTAGTTCATGTCAGTGTTTAGAAGTTAATGTTTTGAAATGTTTTGTCCAAATGATATGTTTGTGAAACTGATGGCAAGTAATCATACCCATAAGCCCAGTGGTTTGATTGTGTGCTTATCATTCATGGACAATATTGTTTTTTTTCTTTAATGCTGATCATGACTGTGAGATATTCTCATGGTTGCTCAACTTCTTAACTTTGTTGTGGTGTGATGCTCTGTAGTTTGTGTTAAAGGAAAGGATTTCTAGGAAGTCTGTACTGTCTGCAACAAGATCCTTTCTAAAGAAATTCTAATGGAAATGATGGAGTTGGACGTCACAGCACAAAGTGGAGAGTGCTGTGTGTTATTTTAGGAACTTACGTCAATGTACTGTAGGTCAGGTCTGTGATGTATGATGATACTTGATGGAGGACTTCACTTTAAGTGCTGTGAACAGGAAACAGTTTGATGTGTTGGTAAAATCTTCTTATTTCCAATGTGTGAATCACTTTCATCATCTCTCAAGATTTGGCCCAAAAACAAAGAAGCAGAGTTTAAGACTCAGGAGAAATAATCTCCCAGTCCAATGCAAACTAACCAGCACACACTGTTTCCACTTCTACAATCATCTACTTATTATTGTGCTTTAAAGTTTCAGCCTTCTTACATTTACCTATCACTGAGTCCACTTGTGTCTTATACTGAACACTAGGTTCAAATCTCCTTTTGGCTTTGAGCCTTGATTTTTAGTTCATTTCCAGTGCAATACAATTATGTCCTGTAGTAAATCTGCAGAATGAGTCGTAGGACTTAAAACTGGATCAGCTGTTGCATGAAGTGTTTCAGGCAAAACAATGAAGAATGATCAATACAGATCCTGATTTGCTGTAAGTCCTATATTCTCCATGATGGTGTGTGTGTGTGTGTGTGTGTGTGTGTGATGGGAAAAGAAGGATGAAGGAAAAGTTCTCACTGCAGCAGCTGTAGAATTTTATTATTATGGTCACAATTACACCACAAGAGCCAGTTTGACTCTGTCATTTGCAGGCTCTGTGTTTCCAGTTCACCATTCACCACACAATGATGTACTTTATTTCTTCATGATGACTCTTAAAAGTTTTTTGAAGAGAGAGAGAAAATTTCTTCTGTCATTTTTGCCTTGTTTTTCTCACAAAACTCGTTTTAAAGATTTTCATGATTCAAAGAAAAATACATTTTCTTTGTGGTCGGAGAAAATGATGAACTGTTCCATCATTTATCCAGAAGTTTCTATAGTAATGTGATCATTATTCTGACTGTGACAGGAGGAGTTCAGTGAATTGATGTGACTCGTCTGTGCTCTTTCACTGCTCATTTTAATGAAGTATATATTCCCTCTCTGTATTATGATATTGGAATGTAACTCAGCTTTACCACAGCACTGTCATTGTACACCTGTATGTTTTGTTCACCGTGTTGATCCATCTGTCTTCCTGTATTCATTCTCTCACTCCCTCGCTCACTACAACCACATACACTAAATACACTAAACTGTAGTAAAGTGTGGAAAAGCAAATCCATTATGTGTGAAACATAATGTGGCTGGATGATGTTCAGAGGAAACAGATTTTCTGAATGAATGAGGTAATGAAGTTTATTAACAGCAGTGGAGGTGGGAGACTGGGGTTTGTATCCAGAGTCCACTCTGTGGTTAGGTTTGGTATTTACAGCTATTTAACAATACACACAAGCTAACTTGCATACGGCCTAATACAAATGTCACACACACATTTCATCAGAGAGACCAGCTCTCAGAAATAAGTCCAGCAGTGGAGACAGTCCAACAGGCTCCACATGTTTCTGCACTACTCTACTACTGTGCTGAGAGGAGACTGTACTGAAGCTGTCAGCTGTACCATCAGCCTCTGAGGCTGCTCTGCTCTCTGTGTCACACACTGCTACTGTACATGAAGACTGCTGTCAGCTCGGCTCAGCTCCACTCATCACTAACTTCATTTAGAGCAAACAGAGCTCTGCTGTAACAGGAAGCAGCAGAAAGTCAGAGGCTTCGCCGTGAGGAGCGCAGACCTCTCTGTCATGTCAGGTGTTTTCAGGAAGGGACGTCACTTCACAGACCTTCACAACTCGAGTCAGCATCAGACGGACACACGCACAATAAACATCCACGGTAGCTGGAATTTCCCTCTCAGCTCCGGTGTTTCCTAGTGAAATGAAAAGAGTGAAACGATCCTTTGCCTTGAAATCCAAAGAGGAAAGCGACGGCGGGGATCCACACGGTGTGTATCCAGAAGTAAAGCATGGTGTCCTTTAATCAGGGGCAAAGCTCCGCGCTCTTCCCGACGAAGCTCCGTGTCCAGCGGTTCGTTTCCAGAAGAGAAAGCGCTGCAGATGAAGCCGAGCGGAGGAAGAAATCCCAGTGTGAACGCTGCTGATGAACACAAGAGCTGGAGACTCTGTCGCTGCTTCTTCTGCTGCTTTCAGATGGACATTAGCGACCCCTACCGGAACTGTTATCCAGAGAGGAAGAGACTGTGTCTGTGTGTGAGTCCTCTGTCTCTGTGTGTGTGCTCAGTATGTTGCCACTAAAGCAGCGTTTCATGGTTCAGGACTTACAGCAGGACTAATGTGGACAAGTCCAACTCATTTCATTCAGCTCCACAACCATGATTTGTCTCATGGAGTGAAGTGAAGCCAGTGAAGAGGAGGGGAGAGAAGCTCCTGATCTCTAAGAGTCTTGTTTCATAATTCATTTCCAGCCCACAGTGTTTCTGTCCTCCAGCAAACCTTTGGATGTCAGTGTGTCAAGCTAATGTTGGTGAATCTGAGGCTGTGTTGACTGAGAGAAGAAGCTGTGAGATCTTTTAGACCCTGAGGACTCACTCTGGACTGATTTGATAGATGCTCCACAAATAAAAGTGCTTCTCCACTCAACTAACTACTACTCCTCATAGGGACTGTCTACAGGAACTGAAGCTGCTTTTGGTCAAAGAGATATTCATGTGTTCACTGTTCACTCAGGACCATTCAGCTGGGTTGGTTCAGCACCAAGGACAGCAGCAGCTGAACTGTACACAACTACTAACAGATAGATGGAGTGTGTACAACATCCATGTTAATGTATCTGCTGAAATCCTGTTGGAAGTAGCATAACGTGGCCTCCAGGCTGATGGCAGTAACCTGCTGCAATTAGCCAATAATGGGCCCATTAGCCTCTATAATGAAGTTCACACATATTATTATTTGCAACACAGGATGAAGACAATTAGTTTAAAACAATAATCATTTGAAGGTTGATGAGAGTTGCTACTTTATTTTTAATCCTATTGCTGTAGATTTTCCTCAACTCCAAACAATGTGGACTGTGAAGTGAAGCATTAACAAGCTCTCAGTCAGCACCATGGAAAGAGGCAGAGACGACTGCTGTTCTCTCTACAGTACAAAACAATTCTCACTGTTTACACTCTTTATTTTTCTCATATGGTTCCATTTTTTCAGTGTTACTTCAAATTGATGAAATCACAGTTGTACAGTCATCTCTCTATCATCTCTTATTTTCATCCTATCTTTTTTTTCCCAGATCCCAAGTCCAGTTCTCCTGCACTGCAGCCTCGTCTCCACTGACTCTACTGTTGCAGGGTTTAGACAGATATGTTCCTCCTTGTCCTCAGCAAGGTGAACATCACAGTCCAGGAATGGTAGGTGGTTATCTTTGACATCTTCTCTTGTGAATTTTTTTTTCCAAAAGAGTTTTATTGGCATTTTCTTTTATATAACATACATGCAGCCAGTCATATGTAGTTTTCCATCAATGTAAAAAAAAAAAACAGTATTCATTGCTGCTAAAGAAAAACAAAACACAAGAAACACGACAACAATGAAGCAGTAACGACAATAATGCTCCTCTCATACAACAATTGCTTCATTAGACATACATATAATTGCCTCTATAATGTAATTTGCAAAACATTTGAAATGTTTAATTATTATTGAAATATTAAGGAACTGCCCCGTCCACTATCCTTAGCCATCTACCTGATCCCCAGTCAAATCAAAATCCTTCACAAAAATTATAAAGGGCCTCCATATTTTTTCAAACATTTGCTGCTTAGCCTTCAATATATATGTTATTCTTTCTAAAGGAAGACTTGTTAACATTTGTTTAATCCACTGTGCAGTATTTGGGGCTTGATTACTCTTCCATAACAGTGCGATACTTCTTTTAGCAAACACAAAACCAAGGTCCATGAATGTTCTCTCACTTTTCGTGTAGTTATGTTTCTCTGGGTACACACCCAACAGAAAGAGCTTAGGATCTAATGCAATTTGCTTTAACAGGATCTTCTCAATAATTTTTCGTACTTCTTCCCAGAACATTTCAATTTTCCTACATTGCCAAATACAGTGAAACAGTGTGCCTCTGTCTTCCATACATTTTGTACATATGTCTGGTACATTACTATTATATCGATTTAGGTCCACTGGGGTTATATACATTCGCATTATCCATTTAAACTGCAATAATTTTAGACGTGTACTTATGGAACATGTATGAGCCTTACTGCATGCTGCCCTCCACTCTTCGTCTGAAATTTCAATTTGTAAATTTTCTTTCCATGCATTAACCTTATATACTGTGCATTCTACTGAGTGAGATATTAATAGCTTATAGATCTCTGAAATGAGACCCTTCTGTATCTTGTCCTTCATCATAATTTTTTCTAGAGATGAGAGTGGAGGTTTGTTGAGGTTATTTTGGGTTACTCTAACAAAGTTTCTTAACTGAAGATATTTGAAGAAATGATTTCTATGAAGACTATACTTCTGCTTAAGTTCTTCAAAAGACATCATAATATTAGAATCCTGCATATAGAGGCTCTGAATACAATCTAGCCCCTTAGAAGCCCATACTTTAAATGTGGCATCTGCTCTACCTGGCGCAAAGAACTGGTTGCCCCAAATAGGGCTATGTTGAGATAGCGGGTATGATTCCTTCAAGTACTTATTGACATCATACCAAATCTTTATCATATTTCTTACCATTGGGTTTTTAGTCTGTCTCCCTAATTTTTTAACCGTGTTTGAGTATATGTACAAAGGAAGAGACACTCTAAGATTATAAGACTCCATTTCAGTCCAATGGGGACATTCATTTTTGAGAAACAAAACATCATGGACCTCAGTTGTGCAGCCCAGTAGTACCACAGCATATTTGGACATTTTAAACCTCCCGGTCAAATGGTAAGTACAGCAAGGATAAGCGTAATCTTGCCCTCTTATTGTTCCAAATAAAACCCACAAATATTTTTTTATTTTTTAAAAAAGGTCTGAAGGTGGCGGTAGAGGAATGTTTTGAAACATATATAGTAGTTTTGGCAGAACATTCATTTTAGGATATTAATTCTACCTATCATGGATATTGGTTGTGACATCCATCTCTCAGTTAATTTAGTAATTTCTATCATTAAAGGATCATAATTAGCATTAACAACACCTTCCAAATCTGGCGTAATTTGTACCCCCAAATACTTAAAATGTTCCACCACATTAAACTGGATAGCCTCTGCAATTGGGTTTTTCTCTCATTTACATTAAGGAGTAAAATTGAAGACTTGGCATTGTTTACTTTGTACCCTGAAACTTCACCATATATTTTAATTAACTGTAATAAGATTGGGATTGATATTTTCAAATTTGACAAAAATAAAATGATATCATCAGCATACAACGCTATTCTGTGATCTGAGGGACCAACAACTATTCCTCCAAGTTGTGGATGTGTCCGCACTGCTATTGCCAGGGGCTCAATTGCCAATGTAAATAATAAGGGTGAAAGCGGGCAACCTTGGCGACAGCCTCTGCCAATATTTATTGGTTTTGATATATTCCCATTTGTTAAAATTTCTGCTGTAGCGTTTTTATATATAATCTGAACCCATTTTATAAAGTTATTTCCAAAACCAAATCTATTTAAAACACTAAAGAGATAAGACCATTTGACCCTATCAAAGGCCTTCTCAGCATCCAATGATAAAAGTGCTTTATCTGATGCCTCTTTATTAAAATAAATTATATTCAGTACCCGCCTAACGTTGTGAAAGCCTTGCCTTCCTGTTATAAATCCATTTTGATCTTTATTAATGATCAATGGTAAAACTTCTTGTAGGCGCTTTGCTAAAATTTTAGACAAAATCTTGAGGTCGAATTGAGCAAACTAATTGGTCTCATATTTTCACATTTATTAGGAGGTTTGCCTGGTTTTGGCAATAGAGTAATGAGGCACAATTCATATATGAGGAAGACTACCTTCTTGAAATGCCTCTAAAACATCTCTAATAGTGGTGTTGACAATCTTTCTTTAAATGCTTTATAAAAATCCATAGGTAGACCATCTGGTCCGGGGCTTTTCCCTGATTGCATACTATTAATAGCATGTTCAATATCGTCTTTTGTAATTTCCAAATCCATCATCTGTTTATGTTCGCCTGAGACATGTGGCATGACCAAGTCATCAAGGAACTCCCCCAGTCTTTGTGAGTCAACCTCATCTCCTGCATCATACAGGTCTTTGTAGTACTGTTTAAAGATGTTGTTAATTTCTGAGGGATCTACAATGACTTTTTTGTTTGATATAATATTTGTAATTGGTGTTTGTTTTTCTAATTGTTTAATCTGCCATGCTAATAATTTTCCAGATTTATCCCCTTGTTCATAGAATGTTTGATTTAACCTTAAGAGGCTAGAGGCTGCCCTGGTGGAAGACAATTTATTATATTCAGCCCTTAATATTAGCAGTTCAGTTTCAAGACTGGGGTCACTTTTCCTAAAAATTTTATCCTGGAGGGTTTTTATTTTATACTCCAAATCGTTCTCTCTCGCTGGGCCTTTTTTGCTTGGGAACCTATGTAGCTAATGATATGTCCTCTAATAAAAGCTTTGAAGGCTTCCCATTTTGTGCAAGCGCACGTTTGTGTTGTGTTAATTTCGAAAAACATGTCTATCTGACTCGCAATATATTTAACAAACTCTTCATCTTGTAGCCATTTGTGCTGAAATCGCCATCTAGGAGGATCTTTTGTTAGTCTATTATCCGTGTAAACTAAACAAGAAGGAGCATGATCTGAAATCACAATATTATCATAGAAACAGTTGTGTATCTTTGCCCTTAGTTCAGATGAGATTAAAAAGAAATCTATTCGGGAGTATGTCTGGAATGTGCTAGAATAGCAAGAGAAGGCTTTGTCTTGCGGATTTAATTCTCTCCATATGTCTTGCAAATTTAGTTCTTTAATAAAATAATGTATAGTTTCTCGACTCCTAGTATGGGATTGATCTAAACCTGTAGATCTGTCTACACTCAGGCTCAAAACACAATTAAAGTCCCCTGCAATTATGTGTTTCCCTCCTAGGGTTGAAAGCATTAGAAAAAAGATTTACAAAAAATTGGGGTCATCTATATTTGGACCATACAGATTTACTAAATTTAACTTTTCCTCCAGCAGGGAGCCTTGTATTATTAGATATCTACCCCATTTGTCTTTAACAACGTTTTCTACTAGAAAGGGACTGATTGATGGATGAGAGTCATGACTCCTCTAGCTCTAGATGAAAAAGCTGCTGTATAAACACCCCTTGCCACCTTCTTACAATCTTTTTTGTTTCCCCTTCCAAAAGGTGAGTTTCCTGCAAAAACACTATTTTGGAATTCATTTCCTTCAGCCTGTTCATAACTTGCTTAATTTTTTTAGTTGTTGTAGACCCCTGCAGTTCCAAGAAACAAATTTAAGTTTTACCTGAGACATGTTTTATATTACATACTAATAAAGCATATAACCATACTGAAAAACTAAAGAGGAGCAAAACAAAATCGGACTTATGAACAAGAGTCCTACATTCTGAACATGAATATGAACATAAACACGAACATGTCCCTTCAGCCAACATACGTGGCCCCTCCCCAAAAAAGTCCGTCTCCTGTTACCGCTAGTGACCGCTCCACACGATGAGGATCAGTCATACCACGCTCTGGTTCTTACTCACATAACAACTGCTACTGCTCTAAGATATACATCTTCACTCTCTTCAACGAAAACAGAAAAACTCCAAATATGTTTCTATGTTATTTCTCACATCCATCAATGTACGTATCAGAACTATAAACTATTATAGACAGTTAGCTCTTTAGTTAGCACAGCTTTCTGTTAGTGTGTACGTTTATTAACAGCCATCTATTTCTGTATATTATTGATGAATTCCTGAGCCTCCTTTGCAGACTTAAATGTGTAGGTGCGTTCTTTGTACGTTACTATCAGCTTCGCTGGATGGATCACTCCGTGGCGTATCTTCAGGTTCCTCAGCTCCTGGCGGATCGGGTCGAACTGTTTCCTCAGCTGATGTATTCCCGTAGCTAGGTCCGGGTAGATTTTGACTTGCTGGTCTTTGTACCGGACATCTTTTTTGTTCCGCATAGCAGAGATAACAGCCTGCTTGTCTTTGTAGCTGAGAAACTTCATTATTAGTGTCCTCGGTGGTGCACCGGGATCCCTCGGAGGTCCAACTCTGTGCGCTCGTTCAATAACCACTGCTCGGGGCGATGTGACGACCAACACTTCGGGTATCCACTTCTCTAAGAAGGAGCACGGGTCCCGACCTTCTACTCCCTCCGGGAGACCAACCAGTCTCACGTTGTTAAGACGGCTTCTTGTTTCCAAGTCTAAAAGTTTATCCTCCAGTGTCTTATTTTTCGACTCAAGCGTGTACACTTTAGCTTGCAAGCTAGCAACTTCGTCTTCAGCATTAGCTATTCTTAGTTCCGCCTGTGACACTCGTTGTGTGCATTCATTTACTTCTTTTCTCATATCTGTTAATGCCGTCATTACTCCATCAAATCTTCCGGAAAACTCAGTTTTTATGGAGTCCAGAACCGTCAATATTGTGTCCGCCTTCTCACCTCCAAGTTCCCCAACTCCACTTGAGTTTTCCTCCGCCATTTCTCCACCGCTGTTCTGTGTTTCCCTGCCAGCTCGAAACTCAGTTAATTTTGGCTGCTTCGACACTTTGCTCCTATCTTTACTTAATTTCCCAGGTTTCGACATCACAATTGCGTCTTGTTGTAAGAATACTTTAGAAGAGAGTGATTTTAGAAGTTATTTTAGTAATCTGAGCAGAGCACTATAAAACGCGTCTTCTCACATGGCCGCCATAACCGGAAGTCTTCTCTTGTGAATTTGATGTTTTTGTCCACAGAGTTGATGTGTTCAGTGAAAGCTTGTAAATCTTGGGTTTTGATTTTTTACCCATGTGTCGTCCACATACCTTTCCATACCTACCATTCCTGGACTGTGATGTTCACCTTGCTGAGGACAGGAGCCTCCACATTGGGGTATACAGGAAACCCACACACACCGATCGATACCTACTTTTTGACTCACATCATCCACTGGAGCACAAACTGGGAGTTATCAGAACCTTGCAACACAGGGCTGACAACATACCAACCTCCACTCGGGCCCAAGCAGAAGAACATAAACATATAAAGGGAGCTCTGAAAACTTGTGGCTATCCGAGTTGGTCGTTTGGCAAAACAACACGCTCCAGAAAGAATACCAACAGGGAGGATGCTGAGAAAATGGAAGATAAACGCAAAAACATTGTCATTCCATACGTGTCTGGGGTCTCAGAGAAACTCAGGAGGATTTTTAACAAACATCAAATTCCTGTATGTTTCAAACCCAGTAACACTCTCAGACAGAAACTGGTACACCCCAAAGACAAGATACCACACAATCATAAAGCAACCTAATATATGCGGTCAAATGCAGTGAGGAATGCAAGGACCTATATATTGGGGAAACTAAACAACCTTTGAACAAACGCATGGCCCAACACAGAAGGGCCAACTCCTCAGGTCCAGTCTCAGCTGTCTACTCACATCTAAAGGAAAAAGCACACTCCTTTGAAGACAGCAATGTCAAAATCCTGGACAGGGAGGACAGATGGTTTGAGAGAGGAGTCAAAGAAGCCATCTATGTGAAAGTGGAAAAACCATTACTAAACAGAGGAGGGGGTCTGCGACACCACCTTTCCCCCATCTACAATGTAGCCCTTTCATGTGTACCCAGGAGAGTAAACAACTTAACCTCAGACGACTCTCAACGAGCGTCATCCACCAGGGACTCACCTGACCCTAACGACGGTCGTTCACATGAGACACAAACTAGGTCATATGAGCCTGACGACTGTCGTTCACTGGGGAACACAACAATGGTCAGGTGAAACCAGTACTTTCAGAGGGTACTTTGGTGGTCCCACCCACAACAGGTTAAATACCTGGGTCTTACTCCACTTTCTTGGTCAGACTAGTGCGGACTAGATAGACCGATGCGTATGAACTGATGAAGCCCCTTGGATAAGAGGCGAAACGTCTTCCCAGACAAACATATGTCCAGTTGCCTTGATTCAATTTTCAAAGAGAGATTGTACTATAATCTGTGCAGATGTTCCAACTAACATTCAGTATCTTCATCCACAGAAACTCCTCCACTGGCTCACAGAAGACACAGAGACAAAGACACTGGACACTGAGACACTGATTCACTTCCTCTCCTCAGAGCTGCTGAACTGTACATGGTGTTTAAATCAACTGTCAAACAGCTTTATTTAGCAGACAAATCAGAGCCATAGTGGAGCCGTCTGTAGCAGTTAGTCTGAAGAGTCCTCCAGCTCAGCAGCCTGAGGAGCTCAGAGGGAAGAAAGAGAGGCAGGACTGCTGAGGAGAAAGAAGAGGAGGAGTTCAGCTGCTTGCTGAAGATGCTTTGACTCCACTAGTAGTTTATAATGGGGTCAAAGGTCATTCTGGAGGACAGTGACCCTTCAATATCAGTTTGTTAAATCATCAGACAGATGAAAAAAGGCTCCAGCTTTGCTGCTGTCAGGTGGTGAAATGCTTCAAGGTAACTCAGCCTTCCCACAAAATTGGTTTCACGTTGCAGAGAGATTCTTATTAAACCAATGTTTAGAAAAATCAACATATAATATTGACACCAGCAGCCCTTTGATAAACAGCTATTATGTCCAATGGAGCCTCCATATTCAATCTGTTCTTCACCAGAAATATAATAATTCTGATCATGGTATAATTCTTCATCATTCTTTCATCATCTTTTGTCCCAGCAACATAGGTGCAAAGTAGATGTCATTCATTTATCATTCTGCTCTCAGGTGTATAACCACAGATGGTTATTATACAAACAATCAGTTGGCCTCATTCATTGATCCTCTCTGAGGGAGCTACTGCTTTGTTTTTCCTCCACACACCCTCCACAGTGTATTCCTCTCAAATCAGGAAATGTAAACTGTGTAACTAAGAAGCAGCTGTGAGCGAGGTTACCAGTCCACTGTACATGATGACAATAAAAAAAGAAATAACTACTGAATGAACTTATTTCTTCAATATGACAGATGATGCTTGAAAAATATACAGTTGTAAGAAGCAAAGGAAACAAGAGAAGCTTTTACAAAAACAAGGTTCATGCTGCATTTTCACTTTGCACTCATCAAACACACATTCACAGATGAATACATGAATACATGACTTTATGTGTGTACAGGTCTAGTGTTTTTTTTTTTTTTTTTGTATTCTTTGACAGAGGCACAGGTACTGACATAGGTCTGAGATGCTAAGAGAGAGAGAGTTAGGGCGAGGGAATGCATTATGCCAGAGAGTGTCCTCACCAAGATATAAGTACCAGTATGTGTGGGTGTGTGTGTGTGTTTGTCCTTTGATGCCTTTGATGTATCAACATTCTACAGTCTGATGTCAGAGGCTGCAGTAAGTGGACACACAGCCAGAGACAAGTTCAGAAGTCAAACAGCTTGACTAGTGGCATTTCACACAGTGTTCCTTTGTTTTTGGCAGAGCAGTGCATGATGGGTAGATCCAACAAAGCGCGTTTGCCGCACGCCACAGCCTATTTGCAGCAGTGTTTGTGTCTTTTCAGCCATAAATGTAACAGACAAAGGGGAGCTGATGCTCAAGGCACTGAAATGTGGGATTATGCATTGTGGGCACTGTCAGCCAGAGCGCTGTGCCTGGTGACCACCACTCGCTCTCTTCCAACTGCAGCTCATACTTACCTGGCAGGGGAGATACCATGATCAACAAGGTGGTTCACCCAGGGTGAGGCTCAGTCATTGCGCTCCGGCTGTGCTGACTCCTGCGAATTTCCCAAATGTGGGAATCTCGACTGCGTAATTTCTGGTAGTGGGGGACTCGTTCGCGTTCTCCCCTGTTGCGTCGCGTGTAGAAGAAAACACATTGTGTCATGAATGCCCATGTGCTAACCTGTTGAAGGCTCTCTGTTTTGTGAAGTGGCTTTGTTGATTTGGAGTTACATGTCAGCTTTTTGCAGTCTGTCCACAAAGCGGCAGTGTTGCTCTGCAGAAGCTCTCTGGCGTGCGCTACAGAGTGGCGTGTTTAGTCATGACAATTCCCGTGTTCCAATTGGAATTGGGGAAGTGGGCGTGGCCTTTCCATGACAAAATGAAGTGTGAGCTCTCCTGTCCGACCTTGCTGCTTCTTTGTGGAAGAAATGTGTGCTAGATGTTGTTCTAGTGTGCTTTATTTCTAGGCTGTGGTGTGGAACAGCAATGAGTTGAAGCTATTTGGCCGGCTTTGCCGTATGGCTGAGCCTTTTGAGTTGGTGAAAAGTCAAACATCTTTGTATAGCGGCAGTGAAAAGTACACGGCAGACAGATGGGCGGAGTTGCTAAGTGATAAGCTGGCTTACAAACGGGACACCGCGACAAGTGACGGTTGTACCAAGAGCTTGATTTGGGCGTCAAAGGCTTGGGCCTCATCGCTTCTCGGCCTTTTGGCTAAGATCAAGTGTAGTGTCTGTTCTTATCAGCTTAATATCTGATATGTCCCTATATGGGGATAACGTATTAAACCCGTTTTTATGAGAGGGAGCTGAAAGGGGAGCTTGCTCCGCTCACTCCACGCATCGACCTGGCATTGCAGTGCCGCCGAGGCGGTGCACCTTTCTCATACTTTGTAGAAAATCAAGCTCTGACACACATGTTCAGTTAGGAGTCAAACTTCTACAGTGGCTGAAGGAAAATGCAGCTAAGTTTTTATCAAGTGAGTTGTGCACAACCAGTCAGTTGATTTACTGATATCACCCAGGGAACCCGCTCAACAACACAGTGCACCTCAGCTACGATGATTGGTCGCGGACTCCCTGAAGACGCCTGATGGTTTCCCAGACTTTGTAGTCTCCATGTAAAAAGCCAGGCCTGGATTTTTCAGGCTGGAGGTGGTGGGGAGGCTGGGATTTAGCACGCGGCAAGCCAAGGGAGGCGCACCGCGACGGTGGTAGCTGGGACGATTAGGATCCTCAACTGCTCTCTGAGACAGGCCTGTTCTGACTCTTGTTTCTCTTCATAACGCACAAGTCTTTCGCCTTTTACTAAAGACTTCCGTGGAGAGGAACACCAATGAGTTGAAGTTTTTTTGGCTGGCTTGGCCTTATGGCTGAGCCTTTTGAGTTGGTGAAAAGTCAAACATCTTTACAGAGCGACTCAAGTGTGAGCTCCCCTGTCCGACTTTTGCTCTTTCTTTGCGGAAGAAATGCGTGCTAGGTGTTGTCATTTCGCTGGTATACTTTATTTTTAGGCTTTGGTGGGGATGCTGGCGTCTTTGAGACAAGAAAAGTGTACATGATGACAATAAAAAAGAAATAACGCTATTGAATGAACTTATTTCTTCAATATGACAGATGATGCTTGAAAAATATACAGTTGTAAGAAGCAAAGGAAACAAGAGAAGCTTTTACAAAAACAAGGTTCATGCAGCATTTTCACTTTGCACTCATCAAACACACATTCACAGATGAATACATGACTTTATGTGTGTACAGGTCTAGTGTTTTTTTTTGTATTCTTTGACAGAGGCACAGGTACTGACATAGGTCTGAGATGCTAAGAGAGAGAGAGTTAGTTAGGCGAGGGAATGCATTATGCCAGAGAGTGTCCTCACCAAGATATAAGTACCAGTATGTGTGAGTGTGTGTGTGTTTGTCCTTTGATGCCTTTGGTGTATCAACATTCTACAGTCTGATCTCAGAGGCTGCAGTAAGTGGACACACAGCATGAGACAAGTTCAGAAGTCAAACAGGAGCAGAAACAGTTGGACTGGACAGGACTTGCTCATGATTTAGGAAGAAAGAAGCACTCAGATGTTTCTGCACAATTATTGACAAGGAAGGGAGGAGCTACTGCTGTTACAAGGACAAGAGGAAACCACAGGAAAGTCCAGATCAGCTCCAAGGTTTTCAGTAAGTCCATACATGTTAGTAGTTCATGTCAGTGTTTAGTTCATTTAGTGAAATGTTTTGAAAAGTGTCCCACGTGGGCCTTTGCTTTCTTTCCCAAGAGACAGCTTGACTAGTGGTATTTCACACAGTGTTCCTTTGTTTTTGGCAGAGCAGTGCATGATGGGTAGATCCAACAAAGCGCGTCTGCCGCACGCCGCAGCCTATTTGCAGCAGTGTTTGTATCTTTTCAGCCATAAACGTAACAGACAAAGGGGAGCTGATGCTCAAGGCACTGAAATGTGGGATTATGCATTGTAGGCACCGTCAGCCATAGTGCTGTGCCTGGTGACCACCACTGCTCTCTTCCAACTGCAGCTCATACTTACCTGGCAGGGGAGATACCATGATCAACAAGGTGGTTCACCCAGGGTGAGGCTCAGTCATTGCACTCTGGCTGTGCTGACCCTGCGAATTCCCCAAATGTGGGAATCTCAACTGCATATTTTCCCGGTAGTGGGGGACTGTGTTCACGCTCTCCCTGTTGCGTGTGTGTGAAAGAAAACACAATGTGTCAGGAATGCCCATGTGCTAACCTGTTGAAGGCTCTCCGTTTTGTGAAGTGGCTTTGTTGGTTTGGAGTTACATGTCAGCTTTTGCAGTCTGTCCACAAAGCGGCAGTGTTGCTCTGCAGAAGCTCTCTACAGAGCGGCGTGTTTAGTGGCGTGTTTAGTCATGACAATTCCCCGTGTTCCCGTTGGAATTGGGGAAGTGGGCGTGGCCTTTCCATGACAAAATGAAGTGTGAGCTCTCCTGTCCGACTTTGCTGCTTGTTTGTGGAAGAAATGTGTGCTAGATGTTGTTCTAGTATGCTTTATTTCTAGGCTTTGGTGTGGAACAGCAATGAGTTGAAGCTATTTTTGGCGGCTTTGCTGTATGGCTGAGCCTTTTGAGTTGGTGAAAAGTCAAACATCTTTGTATAGCGGCAGGGAAAAGTACACGGCAGACAGATGGGCGGAGTTGCTAAGTGATAAGCTGGCTTACAAACGGGACACCGTGACAAGTGACGGTTGTACCAAGAGCTTGATTTGGACGTCAAAGGCTTGGGCCTCATCGCTTCTTGGCCTTTTGGCTAAGATCAAGTGTAGTATCTGTTCTTATCAGTTTAATATCTGTTATGTCCCCTATATGGGGATAACGTATTAAACCCGTTTTTAGGAGAGGGAGCTGAAAAGGGAGCTTGCTTCCCTCACTCCACGCATCGACACACATGTTTAGTTATGAGTCAAACTTTTACAGTGGCTGAAGTTAAATGCGGCTAAGTTTTTATCAAGTGAATTGTGCACAACCAGTCAGTTGATTTACCGCTCAACAACGCAGTGCACCTCAGCTACGATGATTGGTCACGGACTCCTGAAGACGCCTGATGGTTTCCCAGACTTTGTAGTCTCCATGTAAAAAGCCAGGCCTGGATTTTTCAGGCTGGAGGTGGTGGGGAGGCTGGGATTTAGCACGCACAAGCCAAGGGAGGCGCACCGCGACGGTGGTAGCTGGGACGACTAGGATCCTCAACTGCTCTCTGAGACAGGCCCGTTCTGACTCTTGTTTCTCTTCATAACGCACAAGTCTTTCGCCTTTTTACTAAAGACTTCCATGGAGAGGAACACCAATGAGTTGAAGTTATTTTTTGGCTGGCTTGGCCTTATGGCTGAGCCTTTTGAGTTGGTGAAAAGTCAAACATCTTTATAGAGCGCCACAAGTGTGAGCTCCCCTGTCCGACTTTGCTCTTTCTTTGCGGAAGAAATGCGTGCTAGATGTTGTCATTTCGCTGGTATACTTTATTTTTAGGCTTTGGTGGGGATGCTAGCGTCTTTGAGACAAGAAAAGTGTAGCACGTGGGCCTTTGCTTTCTTTCCCAAGAGACAGCTTGACTAGTGGCTTTGTGGACAGACTGCAAAAGCTGACATATACAACTGCAGCTCATACTTACCTGGCTGTGTTGCTGTGCTGACCCCTGCGAATTTGAATGTGAATGTGACCTGTTAAAAGCTCCAGCTTCAGTAAATAGATTTTTAACCTCCAACACTTTGCTCTGAAGAGTCAGTGACAGGCAGCTGAGTGGAACCAAGCAGAGTAAGTAAGTAAGTAAGTAAACTTTATTTATATAGCACTTTTCACAGATAAAAGATCACAAAGTGCTTTACAATAAAAGTGCAGAGTGCCATAAGATAAAAATTAAAATAAGACAATTAAAATAACACTACATAAATACAACTTAATAAAATAATGTAAAACCAAACCACTAAAAATAGCATAAAAACAAACCAATCAATTATATGTATATATATATATATATATATATATATATATACATACATACATTCATACATACACATACACACATATATAAGCAAGCCACCCAATCAACTAAAAGCTTGTCTAAATAAAAGTGTTTTTAGCTGTTTTTTAAAAGAGTCAACAGATTCGGTCAGGCGCAGTGTTAACGGTAAAGAGTTCCATAGACGGGGAGCGACAGACTGGAACGCTAGGTCACCTCTGGTTTTGAAATGCGTCTTTGGCACCGACAGAAGGTTTTGATTTGAGGACCTGAGTGAACGACCCGCGGAGTATGGGGTTAAAAGATCATAAATATATTTAGGGGCTTGTCCATGTATTGCTCTAAAAGTCAGAACTAAAATCTTAAAATCAATACGAGATTTAACTGATAGCCAGTGTAAACCGATTAAAATTGGGGTAATGTGGTCCTGCTTGCGAACTCCCATTAAAAGCCTGGCTGCAGCATTTTGAACAATTTGGAGCCGGTTTAAAGAGCCCTTGTTAAAACACATAAAAAGAGAATTACAATAATCTAAACGAGACGAAACAAAAGCATGAATAATCAACTCCAGATCAGGCTTTGATACAATGTTTTTAAGTTTCGCAATGTTCCTCAAATGAAAGAAGCAGCTTTTCACCAACGTCCCTGAATGCTTTTCCAGGGACATTGATTTGTCAAACAACACCCCAAGGTTTCTGATGCTCGACTGGACTGTGGAGCTCAGTGAACCAAGGTGTTGCTTAATATGAGGGATTTTCTCATCCGGTGCGATAATCAGTGTCTCAGTTTTTTTTTAGGGTTAAGCTGAAGGTAGTTGTTTGTTAACCATTTTCTTATGGCTGACAAACAATCTAACAGGTTTGATAACCTACCTGTCTCAGATTCAGAAAAAGAACAATACAACTGAATATCATCCGCATAAAAGTGATAGGACACATTTTTGAACAGACTTATGCACCTTCCAAGAGGGAATATATATAACATAAATAGAATGGGACCTAGCACTGAACCCTGAGGTACCCCACATGGCAGGTCATTTGGCTCAGACATAAAGTTGTTTACTGCAACTCTAAAAGTTCTGCCAGTGAAATAAGAAGCAAACCAATCTAGTACTGACCCAGAGAGCCCAAAATCATCATGTAAGCGATTTAAAAACACAGTATGATCAACAGTATCAAACGCAGCTGTCAAGTCCAGCAGCACTAAGACTGTGTACTGGCCAGAGTCTGCGGCCATCAGTACATCGTTTGAAACTTTTAGAAGTGCAGTCTCATTGGAGTGAATTTTACGAAAGCCGGACTGAAAATCATCAAACAAGTCATGGTCTTCCAGAAAGGAGGTAAGTTGCTCAGCCATGACTTTTTCCAAAATTTTGGACATAAAAGGTAGTTTGGAAATGGGCCTAAGATTTTTTGGGTCAGATTGATCTAGATTTGGTTTTTTAAAATGGGGTTTACAACTGCCTGTTTAAAAAGCTGGGAACAGAGCCAGTTCGTAAAGAAAGGTTAATGATCTCCACCAAGCAAGGG